>VMDO01005961.1:0-105723 GCA_007922755.1 Pedetes capensis | reverse complement strand
CATAGGGTTTTCAATGGCTGACTGTTTCGGGATTTCCTTGGGAGTGGATTGCCAGGTCCTTCTCCCATTTTTGCGGTGCTGGGAATTGAACTCGGGACCTCAGAGACTGCAGCACAGTGCTCTACCAACTGAGCTAAATCCCAGCCCCTTTGTATCTCTTTAGAACTAGTTTATTCTTGGCTTTATATATAAAATTAATTATCCCATATCAAAATTTCAAGTATTCATATTCAAAACTTCATACACAGACAGAAATTGCCAAACTTACCTCCTGATTGAAAAGACAAGTTTCTGTTTCTTCTGGTAAAAGTGCTGTGGCAACAAATAAATGCTCTTCAACATCATCCAACCAAGTCGAGGTGGCTGACACCCCATCATATAACTTCTGTTCCAAGTGGATATTCTGCTTCTTTGCCCCACCCTCCTAGAATAGAAACAAGCACACAAAAAGGATAAAGAATCAGTGACAACCAGGCACTGCACGTGGCTCACAACTGTATCCCAGTGACAGGAGGCTGAGGCAGGAGGATCACAAGTTTGAGGCCAGAGGCAGCCTGCATAGCTTAGTGAGACCTTGTCTCAAGATTAAAAAAAATTAAAAATGGGTTGTAGCTATAGCCCAGTAGTTGAGCACTGGCAAAGTATGTGTAAGGCCCAGGGTTCAACTCCTTGTTGTTATTGTTAGATGCTGTCGAGTTGTATCCGACTCATGGCAACCCTCACAGGGTTTTCAATGGCTGATTGTTTCAGGATTGCTTTGGGAGTGGGTTGCCATGTCCTTCTCACATTTTTGCAGTGCTGGGAATTGAACGTGGGACCTCGGAGACTGCAGAGTGGTGCTCTACCAACTGAGCTAAATCTTAGCCTTGGGTTCAACCTTTAAGTACTGCAAAATGAGTGAGTGAATGAATGAATAAATAAATAAATATTAAAATAAATGAGTATTAAAATAAATAATTAAAATAAATATTTTAATACATAGTAAAGTAAATAAGGGGCTGGGATTTGGCTCAGTTGGTAGAGTGCTGTGCTGCAGTCTCTGAGGTCCCCAGTTCAATTCCCAGCACCGCAAAAATGGGAGAAGGACCTGGCAATCCACTCCCAAGACAATCCCGAAACAGTCAGCCATTGAAAACCCTATGAGGGTCGCTATAAGTTGGATCCGACTCAACGGCACCTAACAACAACAACAAAGTAAATAAATATTTAAATAAATAGATAAATAAATAAAGGGGCTACAGGTGCAGCTCAGTGGTAGAGTACTTACTTAGCATGTGCAAGACCCTGGGTTCAATCCTCCAGGACTAAAAAGAACAATCAATTATAGGGATGATGATGATGATGATGATGATGATGATGATTATTATTATTTTGCGGTACTGGGGGTTGAACCCCGTGCCTTGTGCTTGCATGCTTTGCAAGTGCTGGACCACTGAGCTGTACTCCCAGCCCATTTTTTTACTTTTTTGAGACAGGGTCTCGCTAAATTATGCAGACTGCCTCTGGTCTCGAACTTGCAATCCTCCTGCCTCTGCCTCCTGAGTTGCTGGGATTATAGGCGTGCACCACTGCACCCGGCTAATTAGTTTTTTGAGTAATCAAAGAGAAATTCCAGGAGGAGATTCTTCCAGGGGGCCAGTGGCTCTTTGTTTCAGGGTTCCTCCCTAGCATTGGACCTCAACATTTATGCACGGGGTGAACAGTTTTACAGGGTCCAAGTGAACCGATACGGATGAGACAGGACCGAGACAAACCAAGACAACGCATGCTCACCTGGGATGAAACCTCCTCGAAGGCCTGGTTCAGCCCATCCAGCAGCGTCGCCACTGCAGATCTATCTTGCGTCTGCACCTTCCCTCTGTACAGCGGCACAGCAGACAGGAGTCGGTTTGGCCTGCTGTAGAGCTGCAGACAAACAGAGGCCGCTTACTGAAGAGCACCTGGGCCCCGTCCCAGTTTTCTCATGGGGAAGTGGACAGTAAGCAGATGCCGGAAAAACTGTTCTTAGGAAAACCTCTTCTAAAGAAATATGACTTCTACAGCACGCCATGTCACTGAACACGTGGCCGGATGGTGCAATGGCAATGTTTCCAATGATGGATTAGAATACAAAGTAGTGGGGGAAAAATGTCTGAAAATTTTTTTTGGTGGTACTGGAAGTCGAACCCAGGGCCTCACACTTGCATGCTTTGCAAGTGCAGGACCACTGAGCTGCACGCCCAGCCCATTTTTTTTTTTTTACTTTTATTTTTTTTTGAGACATGGTCTCATGAAGTTACGCAGACTGCCTATGGTCTCAAACTCGAGATCCTCCTGACTCTACTACCCCAGCCACTGGGATTACAGGCGTGTGCCACTGCGACCGGCTAAAATTGTCTGAAATCTTATTGCTGCCTTCCTCCTCCCTATCTTCAGCTTTAGTGCTGTCTCTAGGGAGATGGGGCTGGGATTTAGCTCAGTTGGTAGAGCACTGCGCTGCAGTCTCTGAGGTCCCGAGTTCAATTCCCAGCACTGCAAAAATGGGAGAAGGGCCTGGCAATCCACTCCCAAGGCGATCCCGAAACAGTCAGCCATTGAGAATCCTATGAGGGTCGCTATGAGTTGGATACCGACTCGACAGCACCTAACAACAACAACAACTAGGGAGATGAGCCATCCTAAATCCCAGACCTAGGCTGATCTCTTTCCCTCTTCCTCCATCTTTCCCCTAACCTCGTTGAGGGCTACAGACTGCCTCCCCAGTAGGGGCTACGACACTGGGGAGGTATCTAACCAAACCGGTCTTCTCTGATTGTTCAAAGCATCCCATCGTCACCTCTCAGGCCAGTTACCCCTGGGCCTGTGAACATGCCGGGTCCTCTCTCCCCTGGAGCTGGAGCATCCACCACCTGGCATCTCCTTAAAGGCAGCTACCTTCAATTCCACCCCTGCCACTGTGGCTTTCTACTATTTTTTGTAGCCTCCATGTCCTTTGGGTTTCTGCTTTTGGAGTCTGCCACGGTTGCTTAGTTCTTCAGAAATGTATGAAATATTTCCTGGGCTGGGTTTCAGGTTCCCAGACGCAGGAGCCATATGTCATCCTGAAGCCATGCAGGGCATTCTGCCTGGAGGTACTAAACACATCAGAAGTAATCAGATGAAGTAAAATTGTTCTAAGACACTGAGGCTCTGGGCTCTAGTGAACTTTCGGACTCCCCCAAATGTGTGTTTTTACACTTGAGAGTAATAAGTATATACAGAATAGGAAATTGCCTGCTAGCATTAAAAAGGAGGAAGTATAGAATCAGACAGCTCTGCATGCATTTCCAGTTCTGCCTCTTCTTAGTCACAAGACCTCGAGAAGTTATCTGGCCTTTCCTAGCCTCAGTGAATTGGTCTGCAAAGTGAAGATAAAGTCAACCTCACCTGAGCATTGTTAGATATGCTAACACCTAGGCTTAAAACAACTAGGTCATTCCATGATCTCTCCCTTAGACTTAAAACACCTGGATCATTCCATGATCTCTCCCTTTCTTCTTGGAAGCTCTGACCTATAACAGGGTTCTTCTCTGCCTTTCCCCCACTTTTCACTGAGGAAAAACATCTAGGAAGTGCTTTGTACAAATGACCAATGATTCTTGAAAAACAAGTGTTCAAGTGCAAAACATGAAAAAACAAAAAAAGGCACTTGAAGCTTTCCACTTCTAATGTCAAAGTACGTGACTCACAAACATGAACCTACATTTGAACAATCTGGGTGTCATGAGAGAAAGTTGGCACTAGCAGGACAAGTTGAGTCCAGAAACAGAATGTAGGACGCTGGTGTACCAGCACTGACTGAAAGAAAAAGTAGCTCTCTATGGTAAGAGCAGGTCACAGGTGAGATGCCCAGTGTCTGTCATACTAGGTGAATCATGCAGGTGTCATGAACTGAATGGGATCCTAGTCATGGATGTCTGTCTAATAAATGGAGAATAATAAGTAGGCGTGGAATAAGCAAGTGTGAAAGCCAGACACGTCCTGGGTTTGTGTGATTTAGGACAGTCAGAAAAGAATGTAGGCTCTGATTCAGGACTTGAGCAGCTGCTTACATTCAAAGAAATGGGGAAATCCTGTAACATGAAGGAGAGCTAGCAGTCAAACCCAGGGATCTACAGCAGAAATCGAGAGTTCCCGCTACGCATGTGGGGAACGTTCCATGAAGGTGTAAGGAAGGATTAACTCAGACACAGGTAGGAGGTCCATGCAAAAGACATCACCGTCAACGTGGAGTATGATTCTAGGACCATCACCTCTAGGAAAGGGGTGATTTCACTGCCCCAAGGCCACAGCTGGTGACAATCCCTGCAGACTCACTGGCCAGAGAAGGGGCAGAAGGCATGGCGTGCCATGTGATTTTGTAAAATGGGATCAAAATGTGCAGCTCTGGAGAGATTTATGCAAGGGTCTCCAAGCACGAGGGGACACACCGTGACCTTCAGACCATCTCCTTTCACTTAGTCCTGGCAAGCTTTCAGTGCCTGTTTTGATAGCGCCTGCCTCTCCCTGCTCAAATGCTACCCTTCACTTCCGCTTCAGCTTCCTCCATCTCCTAACCCAGTCCTGGCCCGAGGGGAGAGAGCAGTAGATTCTCCAGACTAACAGTAAGGACCCTAGAATTTACCCAGATGGAAAAATCACTGTCCTGGAATGAGCCCAGATGGACTTGGCTGGCCCAAGCCAAAGCCTAGGCTTCTATTTCAGAAGCTCCCTGAGCCACATTTGGTGGGGATGTGGGGATCTCAGTCCTGCTTGGGTTCCTGGCTGCCTCGTTAGAGTTGCCATTGCTCCCTGGCTTCTGCATGGACTGAACTCATAGTGGAAGCTTCTGTTGCCTACTCCATTCCCTTGGATGTGGCATGCCTGGTGGAACCAAGCCCAAAATCACACAGTATCCATCGCAGGAACGAGCCCTCCAGATGGGTCAGCACCCACCCTCACTGACCACTGGCTTCCCTACCTTTTACACCCTCTGAGGTCCCAATATTTTTCTCATTAAGATCTGAAAGTTTTCAATACTGGAAGTAGCAATGGAAAGTAAGATGACCTGACAATTTAGTTGAAGATTTGTGGAATTCCTTTTGTCCTAGGTGTGGATATCCGTGATTTGCATCTATGCTTTTCTTTTTTAAGAAAACATTTTTATTTACTTACTTGTGGTTTTTTTGTGGTGTTCAGGATGGAACCCAGGGCCTCAGGCATGCTTACCACTGAGCCATCTCTCTAGCCCATCCATAAGTTTCAATGTTGAAAATAAAAATGAGGCTGGGCACAGTGGCGCACGCCTATAATCCCAGCAACTCGGGAGGAGGCAGAGGCAGGAGGATGGCAAGTTTGAGACCAGAGGCAGTCTGCATAATTTAGTGAGACCCTGTCTCAAAAAAAAAAAAAAGTGAAAAAAATGGACTGGGGAGTGCAGCTCAGTTGCACAGCACTTGAAAAGCATGCAAGCACGAGGCTCTGGGTTCAACACCAAGTACCTCAAAAGAAAAAAAAGGAAAAGAAAAAAAGGAAAAAAAATGAGTTAAAATAAATTAAAACTTAACGATTTATGCTAAGGAATCAGATATTAATCATCTTTAAGGAAATACTATGTAGAAATCAAATAAATTTTTTTCACATATAAATAATTATTAAGGAAAATGTGAAATGGGCTTATTAAAATAGAAAAATATAGGAAGCCAGATGTGGTGGAGGCTGAGGCAGGAGGATTGTGTATTCAAGGCCAGCCTGGGCTATGTAGTGAGCTCCAAGCTAGCTTGGGCTACAAAGTGAGATCTTGTCTCAAAAAACTTTAAAAAAGAAAAAAGGAAACAAAAATATAGGACAAATAATTGGTTTCATGTCTTAGTTTGGAATTGATAATAAAAGTATAGATTACTACACAGTTATAGTCCCTTAGCATAAATGGCACATCTCTCATATTAGTTAATATATAAAAGCAAACTGTTTGATACCACTTGCTCTTGTTCCTGTTCCAGAACATTCTGCAGTAGTTTCTGCTTGGTACTAAATTCTTGATGTAGGCTTTCCCATTTCATTCGCATCTGGTCTTCAGCAGACGATTTCTCCCCTTCCATCCCCAACTCCTGGGATAACACATCAGGTTTTTCACTATTAGAAGAATAAATAATCTAAGTTTACAATGTGTGCAAAAAGGTGAGGAAACTTATTGTGTGTACTAGACCTCATCTCAAAAATTGGAACAAGATTATTTTAGTCATTAGCTTATACCTAAAAAAATAAAAATAAAATAGAAATTTTAAGACCTAAGTATATTCTAACTCTTAATTGAACCATCAGCTGAAAGAATATTTAAAAATACACCAATAACAGTTCAGTATTAAATAAAAATAAAAATAATTTTAACATTTGGAAGAAGAAAGTATAGTATGACTACAGACGAATGTCCTTTCACAAATAGCCAGAACTCTAAAACGTTAGGCTACTGAGAGTTTTTGGCAGCAGTCCGGAGAATGTTGAGGGCGTGATGGATGGTCCGAGCGCAGGAGGGAGGCAGCAGGGCTGTGTCTGAGAGAGAGCACAGCTTCTAGGGAGAGGCGGACCTGCAGGAGAATCTCTGCCCTGGGGCTGGACGGGTGGCTCAGTGGCCCGGCACAAGCCTAGCACGCTGAGGCCCTGGCTCCAAACCCTAGCAAGGGGTACGTGGGGCTGGGGAAGAACTTCTGCTTCAGAGCTTTGGTCTTGTGACGCTGAGTAATTTGTTTCACTTCTCTGAGCCTCAGTTTTCTCATCCTTTAAGTGAAGATGCTGTTTATCTCACAGAATGGTGAAAATTAAAGTAAGAGAACCTAAAGCCAGGCATGGTGGTGCACACTGGCACTCCCAGCACTCGGGAGGCTGAGGCAGGAGGATCAAGGAGAGATTGAGGCCAGCCTGGGCTACAGAGCAAGTACTGGACCAGCCAGAGCTACATAGTGAGACCTTGTCTCAAAAACACAATAAACAAACAAACAAACAAACAAATAAAAATATAATAAAAGTCAGAGAACATATGCCTAATGCCTACAAGTCTATTGGCAAATAACAGCTGCAGAAGATCCCGGATGTTCCTTTTGGGGAATATACGTATGTTGAGAAGGCAATGTGTGGAGGGGCTCTTTGTAAAAACAGAGTTTAGCAAAAAGACACAGAAAACCATAAGGGATAAGTCAATATTTTAGAGGAACAGAAAACAGGTAGAAAATAAAAAGTGAAAATAATTCCCACTCAATCAACACGGAAGTAATATAGCATGTCCTTTTGAGTTTGTTACAGACACATATGTATGGCCTCATCAGCATTTCTCAGCATCATATTTTTAACACCATTTTTAGTTTTGGGGTTATTTTGATGTAAACATAGGGGAACGGTTAATATCCATATTCTATAATATCACTATGTATGCCCAGCACTGATGTTATAAGTCAGCAACACTACGTCAGCATTGAGTAAATTTTAAGATAAAAAACTTTTTAATCCCCACCCCTGTCCTTTCCAATTGGATTATCTGTCCTTGGATTATCTGGATTACATTTTGCTTCTGATCTAGATACATACTATATTTCCATTTTAATTCACTCTTTTACTTAGCTATCATATATATTTTCTGACACTATTATATGATTTTTGTTAAGATTATATACACATAAAATTTTTCCTCAGCTTTTTTATACTATGGAGCGTTTCTGCCTTTTTAACTATTGAGCATTATAAGTAATATTTTACAAAACATCTTCTTAGCACATATTCCCTCTTTTACATTATTTCCCCTGGGGAAAAATGATCAGAAATGAGAAGCATAGTCAAAGCTGTTTGCCAAAAGATAGTATCAAATCATAACTTTTGACAACACAGGAACACAGATTTTATTGAAACTTTAAAACACTGCTATGATTCTTTTTCCTCCCTGCCTTTCAAATCGAAGTCTTCAACTTGAAAATCCTCTAATTTCCTTAACTTTTCCTTGAACATTCTATTTTTCTGTGTGTGAGACTTTCAAGGTCTCCACCCCAGACCAAAAGTCCAAGCTGAATGACCTTACATGTAGAAGTTATAGAAATAAGCTGCGCGCCCCAGTGGGTCAGGGGGTGGCAGAGGCAGGAGGATGGCCAGTTTGAGGCCAGAAGCAGCCTGTGTAACTTATGGAGACCTTGACTCAAAAATACAAAGTTAAAAATGAGCTGGGTGCAGCACAGAGGTAGAGCATTTGCAAGGTACATGGAAGGCTCCAGGGTTCAACCCCTGAGCATTGCAAAAATAAATAAATAAATAAATATAAATAAATAAATAAATAAATAAATGAAAGAAAGAAATTATGGAAACAGCCCCATCAAAAAATGTCAAGATATTTAGCAGGCACATATTTTTTGTGTTTTTTTGGAATGTTACAGAAGATAAGCTCTTTAGGGGAAAATGCTCTGCAGTTACATATACTCATTCATTTAGAAACATCATAGACCCAATTTTATAATACATTTCCAATTTGACTTGTAAGATGAGAAAGCATCTTCGCTGGCCAGATGTGCTGAGCGTTGGAAGGAGGACGAGCAAGTTAGCCATTATCCCAAGCCACGCTCATGCTATAGGACAGAATGTTCAACACGCAGGTACGTTCAATACCCTAAAATGAAAGCAAATGACTAAATGGTGGAGGAGGTATTTCAAATAAGAGTTTGAGGGAGACATTCACATTCCCTCAAATGTCAGGGAAACACAAGGAAGAGAAGAGGCAGTTCAAGTGTTTCGAAACGTACCCAAGGCCACCCGAGGTCTCTGCAGCCGAATGCTGGCTTAAAATCTCCTCTCCACGACTGGCTACGGAGCGGAGGAGACTCTTCTGTTCAGCTAATTCTTGTTCTAGCTCCTGCTCAAGGGGGAGGACAAACGCAAACATCTTTGTCAGTGCGTGATAGTTGCCCACAATCACGGTTCAACGTCTAGGGAATTCTCAGGGAACTCTTGTAGTAAGCATTTGATTTTCACATTGTATGAAAGTGTTGTTGTTGTTGTTGTTAGGTGCCATCGAGTCGGTATCCAACTCATCGCGACCCTCATGGGGTTTTCAATGGCTGTTTCGGGATTGTCTTGGGAGTGGATTGCCAGCCCCTTCTCCCACTTTTGCCGTGCTGGGAATTGAACTCGGGACTGGGAATTGAACTCGGGACCTCAGAGACTGCAGCGCAGCGCTCTACCCACTGAGCTAAATCCCAGCCCGTATGAAAGTGTGGTTTAGGGAAATACTCAAACAGGTCTCCAAAGTGTTTTTTTTTTTTTGCTTTGAGAAAGCGTATCCGAAAAGTCAGGGCTGGGGTTTAGCTCAGTCAGTAGTGTGCTGCTCTGCACTCTCCGAGGCTCTGGTTTGATCTCTAGCATTACAAAAATAGGAGAAGGACTTGGGAGTCAAAAACAATCAGTCGTTGAAAATCCTTGGAGGCACCTAACCACATCTGAAAAATCTAGAAAATTCACTAGGAAAGAAAATCTTGCTGGGCAATGCTGCCCCCAAGTGGTGTAAAATGTACTCACACTTTCCTTTCTTTTTTTTGTTTTGTACTTTCACTTTTCAAAACCAGTATTGTCTTAGGCTAGCCAGGACAGATTCTTAACAGCAGTAGCTCCCTGGAATCTTCCACTTACTTCATAACTTGGATAATCAACAGGTTTGGTTTTACTTTTTCATTATTTGTAGTAAGTGCATGTTTGCTCTTTGGTAAAATAAAATAATTTAATATGCCTCCTACAAAATGGTGAAGTACCAACGGGAAATCATTCTTACTCATTGGCTTCACCAGGCAACAATTTATAATCCTATTTTGTGATGATGTCTATGTGAAAGCAAAAAACAAATTGCATTTCTTTGAAAAAATATACAATGGAGACTTTTACCAATTCTCAAGGGACTTCCTGAGATTTTTTTTTTATAATAATAAAATAGATATAAACAGGGGAAAATCTGAAAGAGTATCCATGATGAGGTAGATTATAGCTTAGGTTACTATTCATAATCTTAAACCTGGGCTGGGGTTTAACTCAATTGGTAGAGTGCAGCTGTGTGCTCTATGAGGTCCTAGGTTCAATCCCCCGCACCACAAAAACAGGGAGAAGAACATGGCAGCCCACTCTTGAAATAATCAGCCATTGAAAAGCCTATGAGGGTCACTATGAGTCAGACTCAACAGCACCTAACAATAACTTTAAACACAAGCTTTTCTTTCCTGTTTTCTTTTCTTTTCTTTCCCTCCCTCCGTCCCCCTTCCTCTCTCTCTTTCTCTCCCCCCGCCCCCTTTCTTTCTCTCTCTCTTTCTCCCTTTCAACTTACTTACTTACTTATGTGGAGACAGGGTCTCCCTATGTAGCCCAGGCTGGCCTGGCACTCACTAAATAGACCAGGCTGGCCCCCTGCCTCAGCCTGCTGAGTGCTGGGATTACAGGTGTGTGCCACCACGCCTGGTTTATGCACAAGCTTTTCTTAATGATGGGATGTTAAAACGACCATTGATTCCAGGGGTCATAAGTAAGCACACTTATAAGGCTATTCACGTCTTGCTTCATTCAAAGAGAAGGTTAAGAGACACTTCAGTAAAGAAGCCACTTGTATAGCCGGGCGCGGTGGCGCACACCTGTAATCCCAGCGGCTTGGGAGGAGGAGACAGGAGGATCACAAGTTCGAGACCAGAGGCAGTCTGCGTAACTTAGTGAAACCCTGTCTTAAAAAGTAAAAAAATGGGCTGAGGGTGCAGCTCAGTGGTCCAGCACTTGCGGAGCATGCAAGCGCGAGGCCCTGGGTTTAAACCCTAGGACAAAAAAAAAAAAAAAGAAGCAACTTTTTAGGACTGGCACTATAGCTCAGTGGTAGAGCACTTGTCTAGCATGCACAAGACCTTGAGTTGGATCTCCAGCACCATAATAATACTAATAATATAATAAGTAAATAAGTTTTAAAAAAAAGGATTAGCTTGTCCTTTGAAACATTTCCCTCAAGTTATCTCCACGGCAGGTGTGCAAGCTAGAGAGAGGTAAACAGGCTTTACCTTTTGTTGCTGGAGACTGCTCTGCCGCTGGTGCGTCCGGGTGGTGCGAGCTTGAGCCAGCCATTCCTGCACGCCAGCGCTCTGCGTAGCCGTGAGGTCAACATCGCTCTCCTCCTTCTCCTGTGCCACCCCCTGCTTTGAATGAGGCAGAAATCAAGGGTTATACCACCAGAAAAACTTACCTACCCAAAAGGGAGAGAAGACTCTCTTGGTGTGGTCTGTATCATGACACCAAAGTAGTTTCATTTGGATGTGAAGCCACATTTTTTAAAAGATGGTAACACAAAACCATCTAAATGATGGCATTTTCAGGAACAAGAACCATAAACAGATGATGGTGCCCAAAAATATTCGAGGAAGAAACCCATCTATTACTAATGCAGTTCATCAGATATTATTCTAGAATTTTTTTCCCCACAAAAACATTACACTAGATCCTCTTATGAGTTTTCTTTTTTAAGTCAGACAGAGGTAAAATGCTGCTCATGTGGTCACTATGTGCCATAACGTGCTGCCTCTCCTGTGAGGGCATCACCCGGCCACCTTCTCTACACAGGTCACAGTCCATACAATGATGCATAGGGCGAGTACTTGCTTCCTGAAGACTTTTCTAAGTGGTTACTGACCAAAGAGATCTCAATGCCTTTGAGAAGCGATCAATCTATAGTTCAGTTCACACCCTACAATTCAATAAGAACTGAAACTTGTCTTTTCAGTTCCTATGGGAAAAAAAAGGCTGGGATTTAGCTCAGTTGGTAGAGTGCCATTCTATAGTCTCTGAGGTCCCCAGTTCAATTCCCGGCACTGCAAAAATGGGAGAAGGATGTGGCAATTCACTCCTGAGGCAATCCCAAAACGTCAGCCATTGAAAACCCTATAAGGGTAGACTATGAGTCAGACATAAGACTGCAGCCATAGCCCTATGGCATCCGATCCCGTCAGACCTCGGAAGCTAAGCAGGGTTGGGCCTGGTTTGTACTAGGATGGGAAACCACCTGGGAACACCAGGTGCTGTAGGCTTGGGAGATGGACCCAGCAACCCACTCCCAAAGATCTGCCATTGAAAACTCTATGAATAGCAGAGAAGCACTGACAATAGTGTTTTGCCTATTATATACAGGGTGGCTATGAGTCAGACACTGACTCAATGGCACCTAACAACAACAACATGGGGAAAAAATCTGACTGTTGCACAGAGAGAAGATGTGATGGTTAGTCTTGATTATCAGCTGGATTGGACTGAGAGACAGACACCTGGGAGATAGGTAAAGGCGATGAGTAAAGCTCACCTCCTGGGTGTTGTCTCTGAGGGTGTCTGCAGGGATGGTTAGACAGTGAGGGCTCTGATCATCAATGGTTTAATCCATTGATGGATGCAAAATTTGAAGAGACAATTGGAAGGTGGTGAACTGTGGAGGAAGTGGATCCCTGGTCCCTTCCTGGTATTCTCTTTCTCCTTTCTCGCTGCCGTGAGGTGAGCAGTTTTTCTCTACTGCGCCCTTCCGCCATGTGCTTCTGCCTTGCCACAGGCCTGAAAGCAATGAGCTTGCTCATCAGGAAACCATGACCCGAAACATATCCTTCCTCCCACAAGCTGCTTCTGTCGGGTATTTTGCCAGAATGTCAAACACTGGACCAACACTTAAGGGGTCCCAGCAAGGGCTTCCAGGGCGGCTGAGTCCTCAGTTCTGCCCTTCACAGTCCAGGTTCCCCAGGGCTTGTTTCAAGGGCATAGCCGACCACAGGGAAGAATTCCCAAGGCAATCAAGAGGCAGGAAGCCTCCCTCCACACACTGTGCTTCACGACCCTTCAAGGTTCACCCTGTTAAGTCACTCGATTTGAATTTGTTCTACAATTCTTAATTTTTTGAGTGTCTGCTGTTTATATAAACATGTTTATAGACTGCATTGGGTAATAAATAGATTATGTTCAAATAGGAGAAAATTTTAAGTGTCTTTCTTTCAAAAGCATTAAGATTTGTACAAGAAAAAAATCAATCAAAGCTGGGTGCCACCATGGGGCGCATGTGACAAGGGAGGTGGAGGCAGGAGGATCACAAGTACTAGACCAGAGGCAGCCTGCATAATTTAGACATAGCCTGCCTCAATAGAAAAAAATAGAAAATTGGCTAGGGGTACAGCCCACTGGTAGAACACTTGCAAAGTATGTGCGAGGCCCTGAGTTTGGCCCCAAGCACCGCAAAAAATAAAATTAAATTAAAAAATGAATGAACTTAGGCACATTGGGTTACCACCTTACAAAATCAAAAGGTTAATAAGCCTTTAAATTAAAGGTGAGATCCCTAAAAACTACTGCTCCTTCCCTCTGTCACCGGAAAAATTCATTGTACTACTTCTGCTATTGTTGTAAGGTGCCGTCAAGTCGGTATCCAACTCATAGCGACCCTGCATACAACAGGTAAAACACTATTGTCAGTGCTTCTCTGCTGTTCATAGGGTTTTCAATGGCTGATTGATTTTTGGGAGCAGGTTGCCTGGTCCTTCTTCCAAGCCTACAGCACCTGGTGTTCCCAGGCGGTCTCCCATCCAAGTACTAACCAGGCCCGACCCTGCTTAGCTTCTGAGATCTGGTGGGATCAGATGCCCCAGGCCTATGGCTGCAGGCTCTACTTCTGCTAGGGTTTGGTTAAAGTTTGGCTAAGAAGAAAACAAAAACAAAAACAAAACCGCAATGCTTGTCATGTAGGCAAGGGTTTAACCTAACTGTCTGGTTATTCTAATAGATTTTGAAAGGCCTTCAAATGCTTCCTAGTGAGTAGGATTAGCTCCGAATGACAGTCTTTCTTCTTGCCTGTATTTATATGTCAAAAGATAAATTCCATGATTTTAATACAATTCACTCACCAGATACATATCAAACATCAGATAGTGTTCAAGGGCTCAGAGTATTTTGCTGAGCAGCTGCCAGGCAAGGTGCAGGCCACACAATAAATAAACAAAAACAGGTTATGGAGCCACAAGGGCTGGAAGAAACAGAAAGGAGGTGATGGGAGAGGAAGTGAAGGAGAAGGGCTTCCCAGCCTGGTCTGAGGACATCCAAGGAGGAAGCACCTCAGTGAGCTTGAATAATGAGAAACAGCCAGCCTGGCACAGACCTAGGGGAGGGCAGCCCAGGCCTAAAGAATGGCTGGCACAGGAGCCCTACCAGGAAAGAAGTCTGGCACTGGGAGAGATCAGTAGCAGTGAAGAGGCCAGCGTGGCTGGGTCCCAGAGGGCAGAGAGCACAGAGGAGTCAGCTGGCCACCATCTGTTCTGGGGCTTCCGCTCTCCTGGCCCCTGGGTTCTGCGCCCAGATTGACTGTGGGAGCCACCCTCGCAGCTCATCTGGTCTGCCTGCAGAGGCCTTGCTCTCCTCCTGCTCAGAATTTCACCCTCACCACTCTCAAGACACAGCCAGAGTTTGTCTCCCCTTGTGTTTTCCTCACCAGAAGCCCATGATTAATAGCAGAATGATTGAGAGGGTGGGTCGTGTCTTCATCTTTGCACCATTGGTATCAGTGCTTACAGCTAAGTGAACCAAAGCAATCAGTCACACCCAGAAGGAGCCTTATGCGTGCCTGCGTGGTTCTCCCACCTTCTGGCTCACCTTAGCTCACAAGTATTTCCTGCTTTTTGAGGTGATCCACTTCCCTGCAGGAGGATGTGGCTTAGGTAGAATAATGGGTGTGCCTTTGGTCTCAAATACGTGATTTTCATTTTGCAACATGTTCAGCATGGGCGACTAGTCACAACCAGTTCACTAAATTCCCCTTCCCTCCCAGGAATGCCTCTCAAAGATAAGCAGTGGTTTTCTGGAAAGTTGGTAGGCATTCTTCCAGCATGGAAGCCCATGATTTTCTGCATCAGACAGACTATCTGCCATCTAAAATAGTACTTTTTTCCAAGAATCAGCTCTATGAGATTCTGGCTCTTCCAGGCCAAGAGGAAATACAGGTCAAGGGGGATCTACAGGGAATGACAGGTTAGACACAGAATGACACCTCAAGGAGTCAGTGTCCCAGACTGAAGTTGTCCTAATCAGAGCCACGCAAGCTAATAGTGGCCCCAACCATGTTGTTGTTGTTAGGTGCCATTGAGTTGGTATCTGACTCATAGCAACCCTAGATACAACAGGAGAAATACTATTGTGAGAGCTTCTCTGCTGTTCATAGGGTTTTCAATGGCAGATTGATTTTTGGGGGTGGGTTGCTGGGTTGGTCTCCCAAGCCTACAATATCTGGTGTACCCCAGGCGGTCTCCCATTCAAGTACTAAACAGCCCTAACCCTGCTTAGCTTCTGAGATCTGATGGGATCGGATGCCACAGGGCTATGGGGCCCTGACGATAACCCGCTGGATTTCTTTTGTGGCATCCAGGCCACTTCCTCTTTGCTGTTTTCTTCAGCAAAGGTTTGTTTTTCAGAGCCTGCATTGAAGATCCCCTTGGAAACTTCTTACACACCTCAGCACCCACTCATCCTTCTACTTGGGATATGTTTCTTTCACATTCCTTCTATTAAGCTTGGGCTTGTAAAAAATCAAAAATGGAAATGTCAGCCCTCAGAACAACTCTCTCACTTTATAAGCACACACAGACATCTGGATTCTAAGATTTAATTGTGAGAGCAGGCCTAAGGTCACTTTAAAATCACTGGTTCCTTGAAAACCAGCCCTCAACAAAAGCTGGTAAGGGCAGCTGTGTCACAAGATGGTTGTGCCTGCCAAAAGGCTGGATTAAGAAAAAAGGTAGTGTCACAAGATAACCTTGTAAAAGGTCAAAATCGGGGAATTTCTGTAAAGGGCTGAGCTCCGGAAAATGGAAACTTATATTGTACTCCCCCACCTCTTAAACTGCCCTATAAAACCCAAACTGGCCAGACCTGAGCTGCTGTTCCCTCTAAGTCCACTCCCAGGACTAAGGGCAGCCGGCTGATCAGTCTATTAAAGCTTCCTTCTGCTTCTGATCCATTTGTGTCTTGGAGTATTTTTCTGGGGTCAAGCCAGTGGGTACAACATAATCTCATCTGACTAACTGAGTACACAGCTTCAGATAAAAAAAGAATTACCCATCAAAAGTAGATGCTTAGGATGGTGTTTTCTATGTGCTTTATGTTAGGTTTTTCAGGTGGTGAATTTTTTTCTGACTGACTTGGTCATTTTGAAAGCTAAGCCTTGGACCACAGGAAGTAAAAAATGATGAAAAATGCAGTTCAAAATTTCAGTTCCTTTTTCCTTGGGATGAGAAGGTGTGGCAGGAGGAATACAAATAAACATGGTAATTACTTTCTGTGAGATGTGATAACAGCTTTCTATTACACCCAGTGAATAGGAAATAGGTGGCTTCTGTCACCAGGGCCCCACTGGGTGGGCCTACCTAAGCTGTTTATTTTGAAAATACTAGAACAGAAACCACCTTTGCCAGGAACATTCCTTGGAAGATTAGTTAGGATTGAGAAATGCTCAATGAAGCATTTCTTCATAAAGCAGTTTCTTATTTCTATAGGACAAACTCTGTGCTCCTTGGATAGGTGACAGTGTGTGCAAATGACTTAAGCTTCTTATGGAGAAAGATAACATATAATTCAAGAGGTATTTTTATTGGCCCTAAAGTCTGTATTTCTTCATGTACAGAGGGAATCTTTTTGGAAAGAAATAATCAGTTGGTTACTCATTCATACCTACACCAGTCAGATTAGTTAAAAAGAATGGGGTAATAGGTATTATGTGCTGCAGACACAGCAGCAATAAGAAATTGTGTGTTTGGGATGGGGATGTAGCCCAGTGGTACAGGGTGTACTTAACATATAAGAGACCTTCAGTTCGATCCTTAGCACGAAAAATAAAGAACAGGGTGGAGGGAGAGAGAAAACAAAGGAAGGAAGGAAGGAAGGAAGGAAAGAAGGAAGGAAGGAAGGAAGGAAGGGAGGGAGGGAGGGAGGGAGGAAGGAAGGAAATAAATCATGTATTTACAGCTACATACCAGTAAGACTTGGGAAGGTTTTCCACCCCCTCCTAAACAGTGCAAGTCCCAAATAAGGCTCCAATCTTAGTCATTTCTGCATCTACTGAAAGTTTTTTTTCCCAATTTATTTGAGTTAATTTCAGATCAATCTTGAATTATATTTAGCTTTCTACATGAGGGGAAATGACCTTTTTCATGACAATAATAATGTCAATAGGGCTGCTTTGATCCCCAGGGATGAAAAAATAATCTGGTCCAAAAGGTCTAATCATTTTTAATAACTCCATCAAACTCTTATTTATTTATTTTATTTACTTATTTACCAGTATTTAGTTTTTGCGGTACTGGCAGGTTGAACCTGGCACCTCGTGCATACTATGCAAGCACTCCACCACTGAGCTGCACTTCCAGCTCCATTTTTTGTTTTTGTTTTGTTTTCTTTTTGAGACAGGAGCTTGTCAAATTGTATAGGCTGCCTCTGGGCTTGAACTCCTGCCTTAGCCTCCTAAGCTATTACAGGCGTGTGCGATGACGTCCAGTTACTCTATCAATACTCTATGTGCTAGAAGCTCCATCAGATGAACGAAAATAGAATTTATAGATATTTTTAAAATAACCTATGACTAATTTCGGGCTGGGATTTAGCTCAGTTGGTAGAGCACTGCGCTGCAGTCTCTGAGGTCCCAAGTTCAATTCCCAGCACCACAAAAATGGGAGAAGGGCCTGGCAATCCACTCCCAAGGCAATCCCGAAACAGTCAGCCATTGAAAACCCTATGAGGGTCACTATGAGTCGGATACCGACTCGATGGCACCTAACAACAACAATAACATGACTAATTTCAATATAGTAAAGGACTACTGCATTTTTCTATATTTACAAGTCAGCCAGCCGAATCCTCAGGAAAGCTTATATCTCTAGCAGAGTCCTCTGCAGCCGTGGCACCCTGGTATCCAATCCCACCTGATGTAGGAAGCAAAGCAGGGTCGGGCTGGTTAGTCCTTTGAGGGAAGATTGCTTGGGAATACCAGGTGCTGCAGGCTAGGCAGAAGGACCTGGCCATCCACTCCTGAGACAGCCATCAAAACCCCTAAGACTAGTAGAGAAGTACTGACAATTATGCCTGGCATGGCAGAGTGTTGGGAGTTTTGTTCTGTTGTACATAGGGTCACTGTGAGTCGGACCTGACTTGACAGCATCTAACAAGGACATAGCAGAGTCAGAACTTTACTCAACTTAATTCCTGCAGCCATGGCAGGATCTGCTGGGTAGGGGTCCCGCAGGTCTGTCTATTCCTGCTCACCCTAGACCAGATCAGTCTCAGCCTAGCCATTCAGCACATCAGGATTCCTCTCTTCCTAAAGAAGGAGGTTTGGGGGCTGTTGGTTATTCTTATTACAATCACTATCATTTCTGCATCCAATGTGGGCATTACTTGCATTAAAATCTTCATGTTAATTTTTTAAACTTAAACGCAATAGTCTCCTCGTATTCGAAGTTCCATTTTCTGCAGTTTCAGTTACTCACAGTCAACTATGGTCCAAATATATTATTTGTCTTCACTCTTTCAAGATAAAGGCTATATTTACATAACTTTTATTAAAGTTTATTATCATAATTGCTCTATTTTATTAGTTATTGGTATTGATCTCTTCCTGTGCCTAATTTATGCATTAAACTTTCTCTCTCTCTAAGTAGATAGATAGATAGATAGATAGATAGATAGATAGATAGATAGATAGATAGATAGAAGGGCTGGGATTTAGCTCAGTTGGTAGAGCACTGAGCTGAAGTCTCTGAGGTCCCGAGTTCAATTCCCTGCACCGCAAAAATGGGAAAAGGACCTGGCAATCCACTCCCAAGGCAATTCCGAAACAGTCAGCCATTGAAAACCCTATGAAGGTCACTATGAGTCGGATACGACTCAATGGCACCTAACAACAACATAGATATAGATAGATAGATAGATAGATAGATAGATAGATAGATAGATAGAGATATAGGTATAGATATATACAGGTTTCAGTTTCCAGCCTTCACTGGGGGTTTTGGAACATGTTCCCATGGATAAGAGAGGGCCACCATACTATTATTATCCCTACATTACAAATTAGGAAACTGATCTATAAGAAATTTGCAAGGACTTCAAGGACCTTGCCCCAGGACATCTACTTAATACCTGGTGAGACCAAGATACAGTTGCAAAATGATGGCCCAAGAGTAATTCCTGGCTTGTGGGTATGCTTTATTTGTCACAAAAATTATTTAAAAGTTTTAGAATTGAATGTCAGTGTCTAAACATTGGGAGACTTTTAGGAACAAGTCAGAATTTCCTGTCTCTTGAAAAACTGGAAGATCTCATGGTGCCTGTGAATTCTTATACAACGATGACTGCAGCTGCTTCTTAGACTTGAGACCCACTGGCCAAGTGCCTAACAAAGCCTGCTTCTCTCATTTACCTGCCATTCCAAGGCCCTGAGGCCTTGGGCCTTTTGGCCCCTGCTATGTTTAATCCCAGTGTGTACAAGTGAGGAACTGGCTACCCCCTTCCATTCCTCCTTGCCTGTGGAAGAGGGTGTCCTAAGAGCTTTATAAATGATAGCCAGCCCACATAGGGAACTGGGAAGACCTCCCCTTTCTGTGTCTTTAGAGATTAAGTTCTTTCACAGAGCACAAACAAAAAAAGCACAAACAAACAAAAAAAGCATTATGCTGTATACTTTTACAATTAGAAAATTCAGTCTAGTGTTGTTCAATTTGAATATTTTTAGCATTTCCATTTTTGTTCTCATTATAAAATCAGATGGCGTGTGCATTTTAAAGTATGTAAATTTAAAGTGAAAAGCTGTATTTTGTTTTTGTTGCCATTTGTCTCCAACAGGGAGTTCAAACATCTTTCCATATGTTCATTGTGAAGAAGCTATGCAACTCACAGATCTTTTGCAAAACAGTAAGAAAAAAATCACCTAATAGGAATATGGATAAAAGACATATAAAGAGAAAATTTGAAGGAAAAGAAATATAATGTAAAAGCAGAGGTCACGCAGCAAGGTCCTCAAGAGAGCTGTACTAACAGCAGAAGGATGATGAATTGGAAGCCAGCCTAAGCTATATAGCAAGATCCTGTCCCAAAAAATCAATCAAGCTGGGTGCGGTGGCAAAAGCCTATAATCCCAGTGGCTTGGGAGGCAGAGGCAGGAGGATCACAAGTTTGAGACCAGAGGTAGTCTGTGTAATTTAGCAAGACCCTTTCTCAAAAAAGTAAAAAAATGTGCTGGTGGTGCAGCTCAGTGGTCCAACACTTGCAAAGCATGCAAGTGCAAGGCCCTGGGTTCAACCCCCAGTACCACCAAAAAAAAAAAAAAAAAAAAAAAAAAAAAAAAAAAAAAAAAAAAAAAATCAATCAAAATAAAACAAAACAGAAGAAAATCCTGGCTTTGGGAATACTAGCACAAATTTTCCCTATTTTAAGAGATTTAAAAAAAAATCATACAATGAGTATGATTTCACAGTTGATTTTCACATTTAAATCTTGGAGCCATGATACATTTTTCTGTTAAAAAAAAACAGGGTAAGAAATCCAATTTATCATATTTCACGTGACTCACTGATTTCCTATTATGTACAAATCAATTCATATTTTGTCCACCAATTTATAATGCCTCCTTTAACATCAAATTCTTTCTGGAATATTAGTTCTGAATAATTTTTTTGCTCATATACTTAGTGCACCAATACCAAATTATTTTAATTTTATAATATTCAATTTTTACATGGAACACTAATAACCCCTCAGAACTCTTTATTTTCAGAATTTTATGGTTATTTTCACCTTTTTTTCCCATCATTTTGTCACTTTCCAAATAAATGTAGTTAGTACTTTGGTTGAGAATAACTGAAATTGGTATGTTAACAAATGAAGAAGTGGGAGGTTTTTGTTTGTTTGTTTGTTTCAGTGCTGGGGCTTAACCCCAGGGCCTTGGACATTCTAGACAAATCCTCTACCACTGAGCTACATCCCTAACCCATCAACTATAAAATATTATATCCCAATCCAAAAGTGAGTTATAGCCCTCCATTTTTCACATATTCTTTTGTTCTTAAGTTTTAAAATGTTATTCATTGAGACCTATATTTTGTTGACATTATAAATCAGAATTATTTTAAATTATTTATTCTTTGTTTGCATATATAAAAGTTACCCATTATTTTGTGTATGTATATGTGTGTGTATTTAGCAGTGCTGGGGATTACCTTTTTTAATAAGTCAATCATCTTCATAAATAGTTTTATTGCTTCTAATAATTTCAAGGCTGCAGCTGTACCACTGTGGCGCACAATACCCTCAGATCTTGGAAGCTAAGCAGAGTCAGCCTGGTTAGTACTTGGATGGGAGACTGCATGGGAACGCCAGGTGCTATAGGCTTGGGAGAAGGATGCGATAACCCACTCCCCTCAAAAAATCAGCCACTGAAAACCCTATGAATAGCAGAGAAGCGCTAACAATAGTGTTTCACCTGCTGTACGTAGGGTTACTATGAGTCAGATACTGACTTGGTGGCACTGAACAATAGCAGCAACAATAATTTTAAGTTGATTACATTTGACTATCCAGATAGTACAATCATATGATTAGCAAAAAACTGAAAAATATGTAGGTTAGTCCAAACCAACATCATTGAGAAAACAGACACAATCACAGTGAACTTCATGAAGTCTTTTCTACAGTATTTGCGTTCTACTGTCTACTAGCATTTGTACTTAAATACAGATGTTTTCCCTTCTTCCTGATTTTTTTTTAATAGTAAGTGAAGAAGAATTGGCCTGATCCCAACCACTACAGGGCGAGGCATGAAGGTGCAGGAAGGCAAAGTTTGGTTTAGATCATAAGAGGGGCAGATGACCCGCAGAAGCCTGTGCAGGTGGAGGCAGTTACTGGGCTCCTGGGCTACCCGGTCCCAGCTTCATGGGAAGAGTAGGGGAGACCAAACACCCTGCTTCTGATCTCAGTTTCTTTTATGCAAAATTGCTCTTACGATCTCATTTCTTTGTGGTCAATTTTTCTTCTACTGAGTTCATCCATCTACATGTAAACACATCATGGTTTTTCTGACTTTAATTAAATTTTCTTCATTTACTTCTTTTTATACCTATCCCATTTGCTTGTTCCCCTTGACTACAAGCCTCCCACAGTGCCCTGCACTCTACTCTCCAATTCCTCTCCTCCATTCTCACTGTCATCTCGGAGTGCTTTTGCTTCCACCATTCCTCCGAAATACCTGTTGCTGAGGTTACTAATGATATTGTTTGTTAAGTGCCTTTGAGCTGGCTCTGACTCACAGCAATCCTATGTTCAACAGAACAGAAGACTACCCAGCACTGTGCCATGCATGTGATCTTTTTATGTTCGAGCCCATTGTTGCAGCCGCTGTGTTTCTCCTCATTTTGAGTTGTGCCACACCAGCAAAAGGAGGCCTTGAGGGATTTACTCCATTCCTGTCATTAAAGGTTGACTCTACTTTGAGGAGGCAACTCTTCCCCAATGATTTCGTGAATGGCTTCTAGCTGGGGGTAGGGGGGCTCACTTTCTGGGACTCTTTTTGACAGTGCTTCTCTCCTATTCATAGGGTTTTCAATGGCTAATTGTTGTGTGAGTGGGCTGCCAGATCCTGCTTCCTTGTCTGCCTTAGTCCAGAAGCTCAGCCAAAACCTGTCCACCATGGGTGGCCCTGCTGGTATCTGAAATACTAGTGCCATAGCTTTCAGCATCACAGCAACATGCAGGCCGCCACAGCACAACATGTGGGGGCTACGGATCTGCACACTGCCAAAACCAGGGAGCAGTGCTCAGTCCTCACCTTACTTATCACAGCCTCTGGCAGTCTTCAGGTGGCTTCCAGGAACCACATGCTTAGTCATCCTCCCACCTTACTGGCTCCTCCACTTAAATCTCCACCTCTTCCTCTCTTAGCATTGGGCTGCCCCAGGGCTTGGCTCTAGGTCCTTGGTCTTCTTTCCCCCATCCTCCCTTCCTTGGCGAGCTCCTCCATTCTCATACCTTGAAGTGCCACATAGAGACTGATGACTCCAGCCTAGGTCCTCTCCTAAAGTCCTACTGCTACTCAACATTTGATAGGCCCCTCAGTCTTATCTAAAACCAAATGACTGATCTGGCTAGTCTTCCACCTCCCGTATCCGATCCTCAGATAGTCTTCATTGTCCCAATTATCTGGAATCCAACACCTTCTCAGTACTTCTACCTCTTTGTGACAACTGCCTCTTCATTGTTCCACCAGGTTCCACCTTCCCCCCAGCCCCCTACAGTGGGTACAAGCTCATCATGTCATTCTACTCTTCCTAAACACTCCAGTGGCTTCTCATCCCCCCTCCCACCCCATATGATACCTACAGTCCATATGATACCTACAGTATCCTTCGGTCTTAGGACCTCTTGTTATCCACTCTCTATGGTCTGAAGGTTTATGTTTCCTATAAATTCATACCTTAACACCTCATCTCCACTGCAATGATATTATGAAATTGGGGAAGTGACTGGAATTAACCTTCTTATAAAGGAGACCCCAGAGAGCTAGCTAGCCCCTTCTACTATGTAGGGATATAGTGAGATGTCACCCGTGAATCAGAGAGATCTCTCTCCAGAACTGAATTTATTGGCATCCTTATCTTGGATTCCCTAGCTTCCAGAACTATGAGCAATAAATCTCTCTTATTTATAAAACCCTCCACCTTTCGTATTTTTGTTATAGCAGCCTAAACAGGCTGAGGCATGGTTTGACCTCTTTTGCCACCGCTCTGCTCTTGCTCACTCCACTCCAGCCACCGGGTGTGGTTTCACGTGACACTCCAGCCACTCAGACAGACCGGGTGTGGTTTCACGTGACAGCCTTTACACTTCTGTTCTCCTTTGACAGGACCTCTCTTTCCTCACATCCACAGAGTTCATTCCTTTAGTGTAAACTTTGCAAGGATTCCTTGACTACCATGTTTAAAGCCACAAGTCATCTAAGACTGCCTTTCCTTTTAATTTTATTTATTGATTGATTGATTGATTACAGTACAGCATCTAACATGCTAAGCAAATGTGTTTTTATTTTTGAGACAGAGTCTCACTAAGTTCTGCAGGCTTCCTCTTGTGATCCTCCTGCCTCAGCCTCCTAAGTAGCTGGGATCACAGGTGTGCACCACTTCACCCAGCCCTGCCTTTCCTTTTCTAGTGGTCTTATGGCAGTTCACCCTGTAGTTCTTGTCATTTTGGTATATGACAATGCATTCTAATTTTATTTCTTACTTGTCTCCAACAATTGTCATCCCATGAAGATGGGAATAGACAGATGGACGGCTATAGACAGGTAATTGCTTTCCATGGTCCTTCCCTCTACTGCACAGAATAGTACCCGGCACATAGTAGCTTCTCACAGATTTGCTTCGTTTGTATGTAGGATGTTAATAGTAATTTATAGTTATTAAAAACAGAATTAAAATGCTGGATAGTATACAATTGTATGTAAGATACATGGGAGACACTGTGTGAAAGTATTTGAAGGTATAATGCTGGGGGCTGTGGTACACGTCTATAATCTCAGTGACTTGGGAGGCAGAGGCAAGAGGATTGTAGGTTAGAGGCCAAAGGCAGTCTTTGCAACTCAGTGGGTCTCTGTCTCAATACAAGAAATAAAAAAGTGGCTGGTTATAGCTCAGTGGTGGGGCACTTGACTAGCATGCATGAGGCCCTGGGTTCAACCCCCAAGTACTGCAAAAAAAAAATTCTAAAGTATATGGATCAGAAGGGAGATGAAGGTATAATTTATAATTTATTAGGTGTGTATGGTAAAAAGTAGAAGGGGCAAATGCAAATAAAAGTACTCAGCCACTTAAAAGACAAAGGTCAAAAAAAGAAAGAAGAGCAGTATAAATACAGAAAACAAAAATATATAATAATAAAAGTTCAAACTTATCAGTAATCTCAATAAATTTAAATGGACTAAACTTGTCATTTTAAAGTAAGAGATTTGGCGGGTTGGAGATGTAGCTCAGAGGTAGAATCTTTATGTAATGTGTACAAAGTCCTGGGGTCAACCCAGCTGAGAGAGAGAGAGGGAAAGAGAGAGAGAGTGTGTGTTTTTCTAATTTGATAGATGTTTTTAAGACCAAAGAAATATAGGTAAATGTTCTTTACAAGAAACATATGTAAGACAGAAGGACATAGAAAAGTTGAAATCAAAGGAAAGTTAAAAGATACATCAGGCAAATACGACTCTATTACTCAATAAAACTCTAGCAATATCAAGTGAAAATCACTGTCAGGGAACATTAAGGTCACTCCATGATAGGAAAAAGGTTCGATTCCCCTGGATTATCTGATGATTCTAAAGTCATGGGCATTAAATAAAACTGAGTACACCTAAAGAGTGAAAGAGAAGTGTAATGGAAGAGAAATGGAAACATGCCAACGCCTATCCTCACCCATGACCCATGTTTAAATTTTGGAGGGTGACTATTTTTACTTTGATTTCTTTTCCCACATGGCAGTCCTTGGATCTATGGATTCAAGTAACCCTGACATAACCTAGCAGAAAATTCAGGCCAAAGTCAGAATGCACACTAAGCAGAGGGTGCTGAAAAGTGAGGGGAAAGCAGGCTTGTGCGTACGTGTGTTCCGTCCCCCAGCCTCGTCTCCTGCCACACACCTGGCGAGATGTACAAGCACCCGTCAGGTCCCCGCCCCAGGCCGGCCACGGAGCGCTCACCTGGATATTGAGCTGCTTGTCATGCAAGGCTCTCTGCAGCTCCTGCAGGCTCCCCTTGAGAGTCCGCAGCTTCACTGCCAGCTGCTCGGCCTCATCCTTGGTGTGAGCCTTGCCCTCCAGCAGCAGGTTTTCGTTGTGCACAGACAGCTGCGACAGGGCCACTACCTTCTGCTCTATTTCCACCAGCATGTTCTGGAATGACAGAAGTAAAGAGGAAATGCACACAGCCTGTCAGCCTCCGCAAAGGTTGTTTCCCAAGACAAAACCTAACCTTCTAGAGGCTTCCACCAAACAAGCAGGTATCCACAATTTTTTGTAGGTTTGTTTCTTTGTTTTGTTTTCTGATATAGGGTCTAGTTAGGTAGCCTAGGCTGGCCTTTACTTCTTGCTCTGTAGCCCAGCCTGGCTTTGAACTCAGGATTCTCCTGCCTCCACCTCCCGAGTGCTACGATTACAGAAGTTTTTGGAGTTTTGAAGAGTAATATATGGATTGCTTTAATTGTCTCAATTTTTAAATATTTCTCTTTTAGGTTGTTGTTGTTGTTGTTAGGTGCCATTGAGTTGGTATCTGACTCATAGCGACCCTGCATACAATGGGCGAAACACTATTGTCAGTGTTTCTCTGTTGTTCATAGGGTTTTCAGTGATGGACTGATTTTTGGGAGTGGGTTCCTGGGTCCTTCTCCCAAGCCTACAGCACCTGGTGTTCTCAGGCAGTCTCTGATCCAAGTACTAACCAGGCCCAACCCTGCTTAGCTTCTGAGATCTGATAGGATCGGATGCCACAGGGCTACGGCTGCAGGCCTTTTTTAGATTAGATATTACATAATGAAAAACGTACTGGAAAAGACACATGGAAAGCATTTTTTGTGGTACTGGAAGGTGGGCCTCTTCCATGCTAGGCAAGTTCTCCACCCCTGAGCTGCAAACCCAGCCCCTGTATAAAATTAAAAAAAAAAAAAAAATTTTTTTTTTCAATTTTTGAGTCAGGGTCTTGCTAAGCTGCTTAAAACTGCCTGGCCTCAAACCCATGATTCTCCTACTTCAGCCTCCTGATTTGCTGGGATTACAGGCATGTGCCACAGCCCTTGGCAGAAAGCACACTGTACAGCCAGCAGATACAGAGAAAAGGCGATCGTCTGAGTGCTCTTATTGCTATTTCATTATTTATGGCTAATAATAGTAAAAATAGCACATGATCAACGTTTTCCTTCTCAACTTAAAAGGATCCTCTTTCAATATATTGCTTCCTTGGATTGATTATTTTGTCAGGTTTCTGCTCTTCTTTCTCTCTTTTTTAATAGGATGTATTTTTAACTCACATTTCCAAATTTTTTCCTTGTTTCTGTAACAACTCTAGAGCCACAGTTTTCCCTAAAAATGGAGACTGAGTCCAGAGAAAAAAACAAAATAATCTCTCTCTTTCCTTTCTTTTTTTTTACAAAAAAATAAAAATGACTGAGAACAAAATAAATCCCATTATTTCCTAGAGAAATCATTGTATTTTTATGTTCCTTAACTCTAAACTCTTTGAAATGCATTTTCTAATTTGTAGTCAATTAAGTAATTTATTAATGACAAATATCTTATTTCTCTGTGTGAAATTGGAATTACTGCCACCTCATCGAGTTCTAAACACACAACTTCAAACCAAAGAATTAGAACTAGAAGAGTAAAACTTCTACTGAAAGAAGATTAAAGGATAATGTTCTGAGGATTATTTCTGAGAAGTTAATACAATTCTGTGCAGGATCAGTTTTTCCTTTAGGAATAGGCACTGAGCCGAAGGTCTATAGTACTTTTTGAGGTGCAAGAAAATGTTCGATTTTAATTTCTTTTAAAATCAGAAGAAAAGTGAATATAATAATATGAATATATAATAGTGAGCTCACTCTGGATTATATTGGTCTATGTGGTGTTTCTCACGCGGAAGGAGGGTCACTAAAGTAAAGCGCCCAAGCCCACAAAAGTCTTCACGTGACTCCAGTTCTGTGTAACTGGCAGTTATAATTATTATACCACTGACTTAATGCTAGGTATTGATTGACTAGATTTTTCACCAGTTTACTATTAGATTCTAATTAACTAGGTTTGAACTGGCTTAATTTCTACATTTTAATTGATTTTGAATGAATATTAGATTTTTGTTTGTTTTGAGTCAGGATCTCACTATGTAGTCTACACTGGTCCAAACTTGCAATCCTCCTGCCTCTGTTTCCTGAATGCCGGGATTACAGGCATGAACCACCAAACCCAGCAAAATACTAGATTTTAATAAACTTTATTTACTTGTTTTGTTTCAATTTCATATGCTTCTACTTTCTTAAAATATAGTCAAAATACCACTTTAACACTTTGTAAAAGTCCTAAAATACATATTGTCAAAATCATAGACTTTACGCCTTGCTATAAAAATAGACATATCCAAAAGTGAGGGGGGGCAGTAATAATAAAACATAATTTTGAAATGCTAGTTTGAAATGCTAACTTCAAGGCCTAAAAGGGAGTGTTAAAAATAGATATCTCTTTTCTAAAAAGTAGAAAAGAAGATATAAAGAACAGAAAACACTTACACATTATTTGCTAATCTCTATCCTTAAGGAGGGCTGGGATTTAGCTCAGTTGGTAGAGCACTACGCTGCAGTCTCTGAGGTCCTGAGTTCAATTCCCAGCACCGCAAAAATGGGAGAAGGACCTGGCAATCCACTCCCAGGGCAATCCTGAAACAATCAGCCATTGAAAACCCTATGAGGGTTGCTATGAGTCGAATATTGACTCAATGGCACCTAACAACAACACCACCCTTAAGGAAGAGAATAATAATGCCTTGAATGCTCATAGATACATTTCTTAAGGGATTTAAAAATCCAAATGATAATGATAATTATTATGAATCTAAAATTATAAATAGGAAACACCAACATGGTACACTCTATACTGATATAAAAGGTAGGACTGGAGATGTAGCTTACTGGTAGAGTATTTGCTTAGCATGTTTTCAATCCCTAATACCACCAAAAAGAAAAAAAAAAAGAAAAAAATAGAAAAAAAGGTAGACTTCATTAATTATATTTCTTTTGATTCAAAAATGGGGGAAATATGAAATTGTTGTGCACTCTGATATTTAACCCCTGTAGATTGGATAGGGTTTTCTAGGTGTTTCCTAGTTATTTAAGTCAAGGAGTTTGTTTTTCTTTTGCTTTTGCTGTGTGTGTCTGTGTATGTATGTGTGTGTGGTACTTAGGAGTTGAACCCAGGGTCTTGCACATACTTTGCAAGTCCTCTAAACTGAGCTGCACCTCCAGCCCACTTTCTGTTTTTTCATTTTGAGTCACGGTCTTGCTAAGTTATGCAGGCTGCCTCTGGTCTCCAACTTGTGATCCTCCTGCCTCTACCTCCTAAGTCACTGGGATGAAAAGTGTGCTCCACCAAGCCCATCAGTGAAAGAGTTTTTGCTTTGTTTTGCTTTGTTTCTTTGAGACAGGGTCTTGCTAAATTACGCAGACTGCCTCTGGTCTTGAACTTGGGATCCTCCTTCTTCCGCCTCCGGAGTCGCTGGGATGACAGGCATTCGCCACCGAGTCTGGTAATCAAAGAGCTTTGAAAGCATATTTCACCCACATACAAAGGCTGATATTTTGATCATCATTGAAGTTTGATGACAAATACATGAAAGTTCATTGCCTATTTCTCGTTTGGATCTGGAAGTCCACCAAAGGCACATGTGTTAAAGTTCTGCTCCTTAGCTTGGTGCTACTGGACAGAGGTAGAAAACTTTAAGGGGTGGGGTGTAGTGGGAGGTTTTAGGCCATTGGAGGCAAACCTCTAAGTGGATTGTGCATGTTGGTGTCTTCCTCTGTCTCTTTGCACACAACCAAGAGATGAACAGGCTTTCTTCTCTAGGAGTGCCTGTCTTGATGTACTGTGTTGCCACAGGCCCAATGCAACAGGACCCATCAGACCTGGCCTGAAACCTCCAATTGTGTCAAAGATGAAGTTGTTTTTCTCAGGTATTTTGTTATAGAAGCAGAAAGCTTCTATATTGTATAGAGAATATACACATGTATTCTCTATACTTACATGTGTATTTGGGAATTTCTATAATAAAGAGGTAAGAAGACCATACTAGAATAAAAACCTTAAAGCAACTACCTCCCACATTAATTCTTAGAGACTCAACATGGGAAGTAAATTCCTTGCTTCAAAAGACACCCATTGAGCCGGGTGCGGTGGCACATGCCTGTAATCCCAGCACCTCGGGAGGCGGAGGTAGGAGGATCGCAAGTTCGAGACGAGAGGCAGTCTGCCTAACTTAGTGAGACCCTGTCTCAAAAAGTAAAAAATGGGCTGGGGGCACAGTTCACGGGTCCAGCACTTGCAGAGCACGCAAGCGCAAGGCCCTAGGTTCAACCCCCAGTACTACAAAAAAAAAAAAAAAAAAAAAAAAAGACACCCATTGGTCTCTCATTCTCTGTCTTTCTAAAACTGACAGTTGGGGAAGTTTTCTAAGTAACATATCAGGATTAGAACAAAAACCATAGCAGAGTACCTACAGACACTTCTTGTGTGTTTATTCACCTTGATTAGATACTACTTTACTATTGTAAATGCTCGTTGGTATTTGTAGTCTTTAAAAATCTCTTTTGAAAGTTGAAGATTTTCCAGGTGTAGTGGTGCACATCTGTAACCCCAGCACTCAGGAGGCTCAGGCAGAAGGATGGACAGTTGGAGACCAGCCTGAGCTACATAGCAAAACTCTGTCTCAAACAAACAAACAAACAACAAAAAACCCTATAGGTTTTCTGAAGAGTAGATATCATTGGTAATTTTTTTTTCAAAAATGAAGTCCAAGTCTGTGTTTCTCTTAAGGTTTTATAACATATTGTTTTCCTACTCTCTAAATCTGCCTGCAGCCATAGCCCTGTGGCATCAGATCCCGTCAGATCTCAGAAGCTAAGCAGGGTTGGGCCTGGTTAGTACCTGGATGGGAGACCGCCTGGGAACACCAGAAACTGTAGGCTTGGGAGAAGGACCTGGCAACCCCCACCCAAAAATCAATCTGCCATTGAAAACCCTATGAACAGTAGAGAAGCACTGACAATAGTGTTTCCCCTATTGTACAGAGGGTCGCTATGAGTCGGATACCGACTCGACAGCACCTAACAACAACAACAACAACTCTCTAAATATAGAAAGTGTATGGGTTGTGAAAAATCATACATTCATACCAAGACTTTTTTATCAGTATGTCTCCTGTGGTTAAAAAAAAAAATTGTGCTCGATGATATTGGTACATTCCTTGGAGACCATTTTTGTACCTGGCAGTCCACCAGCTGGGCCTCCATGTCCATGGGCTCCTTGGGTGCATCTAGTGCAACATCCAGACTGGCCCGCGTGCTCAAGAGCCAGCGGTCCAGCTCATCAGCCTCACAGCGGTACCTCTGCAGGGCCTGTTCCTGCCGCTGCTCCTCCAGCTGATCATTCAGCTTCTCCTAAGGAATTAAGTAAAATGTGACACAGATTGTGGAGAAGTGAGATCTTTACGATTCAACACAATAGACCAGTAATCAGTAGTCTTAAGCTGTAGCTATATATCAGAATCAGTTAGAGAACTTAAAAATATATATACTTAAACCATGTCAGGAGAACAAATCAGAATTTCTGGGGGCTTTGTGTCAAGATTAGTATTTTTGAAAAGATTCTTCAATGATTCTAATGTGCCCTAGAGTTGAAGAAAGCATCCTCAAATAATTTAGCTATAGGGCCAGGCAGTCATGAGAATGGTAGAAATCAGTCAAGAATTAGAGCCACAGAAAGAGAAACACTACATGTTCTCACTCGTATGTGGGAACCGAATCAAAATTATAAGAAAGAAAAATCCTATTCAAAGGTCAGATCAAAATAAAACAAAACAAAACAAAAAGACTAAGAATGGTGTCAATATAAATGGTCTAGAAAATGCATGCAATTGTTCTGACAAGATAAAAACGAAGTTCACTACAGGAAAAGTTTCTGCCTTAAACAGAACTGGAACCCAAGGACATACAGAAAAACATTACCAAGTAAAAGATAGAGAAGACTTAGACGGGGAGGGTGTGGGGGGGAAAGCATACAAGAGGGTAAGGGGGAACCTATATGAATAATGTACATCAAAATGCATATATGGAAATGTCACAATGAAAAGCATGTCAGAATGAATCACATTAAGGTGTACATTAAAAATTTCCAATTAAAAAAAAAAAGAGTTACAGCCAGACAAAGGCATAAGGCAGTTGGTAAGTGGTAATAGATACTAGACATTTGATCTTAATGTCTGTAGAGAGTGGGGGGACTGTGGCAAACTAAAGAGCATCTGGCCCACCTAAAAGGCAGCTGCCATTGCAGTTTCAGACAACTGATCCCCATAGTAAGGGGGTGGCCCAATGTTACGTGTGTCTTGACTGAAGGCAGAAATCCAAATTTTTAGGTTAGGTCTCTAAGGTTTTTTTCAATGCTTACAAATAATTCATGTTAAAAAAAAATGCAGGCAAGCCAATCACTTCATTTTTAAACCCCGCAAGTCTTTCACAGAGTAGAGATAATATGAGCATATTAAAAATTAACTCAAGATATTTTCAATATCTTTAAAAAAACTATCTTAATAATTCATTATTAATTTTAATTATAATTTTTGTTAAGTAGTTTAACATGTTGTTGTTGTTGTTAGGTGCCATCGAGTTGTGTCTAACTCATAGCCACCCTCATAGGGTTTTCAATGCCTGATTGTTTTGGGCTTGCCTTGGGAATGAATTGCCACATCCTTCTCCCATTTTTGGGGTGCTGGGAATCGAATCCAGGACCTCAGAGACTGCAGGGCAGCGCTCTACCAACTGAGCTAAATGGCAGCTCAGTTTAACATGGAGATTAGTAAATAAGGCAGACATACTGACTTTACATTTATCTAAAATAAAAAATATATGAACACACGATTTAACTAATCTTATAATAAGTAAATTAGAAAAAGTCCACACATTCAACAATATGGCTAGGGTACACTGAATTATGCAATAACTAAACAAAAGGATATTTAGTTTATATAATAAGAAAGGAGTTGAGAACCAATTATGTGCCAGAGAAGCTTCTGAGTTCTGGAGATACAAGGAACCAGATGCTATAAAGTTCTTTCTGAAGGTTGTAGTCTCACCAAATTATAGGAGAAACAGTATAAACATCATATCTACTTAGAGTCAAGAATTATAAGGGAACATATAAACCAAAAATAGCTTATTTTTAGTGTATATACTATTGTTGCCAAAATCTGCCTCAAATAATATTTAAGTAACACAAGAACCCGAATCGCATTTTCATGAATTAACATGTTTGGATTGGCTAACATGAGTAAGCAGGATTCATTCCTTATAGTATTAGGAATATCATTCATTGGAGCGTCTTATTTCAACAGAGCAAACCATTATGCAAATCTTCTACAATTACTCCTCACAACTCTACCAAGAATTTGCTTACTGCATTCTCAATATCTTATGTCTGGTGTGAGTCAGAAAGGACAGAAAGGACAGATTCACGGCTCTCCACTGACTGCTCTATTCATAAGACCCCACTGGGAAGACAATACTAGCTTCTTGTGAGTGGGAATCCATAGAAATGTGGATCACATCAGCAATCCGCACATTCCTCGATAGGACTTTAGAGAGTTAATTTGGAAGTGGGGGCAACATCAAGTCCCTGGTTACCTCCAAGAGCTGCCGCTTCCCTGCCGCCTTCATCCTGATGGTGGACATGCGCTCCGCCAGCACGGTGAGCGTGGACTGCAGGGCCAGCTGCTCTGCGGGGTCAGACTCACGGGACTCAGCCACCAGCTCCTCTGCGAGGGAAGACTGAAGCCCGTTGATCTCATCCTGGAGCATGAGGATCTCATCCATCAGCGCCTGCAGGGAAGACTATGGAATCACGCTCTTGACTGAGGGGCCCCGGCCGGCAGTCTCGCAGCCACCGAGACCAGAGGAAGGCGCTTCCCTCAGGTGCCACTAAAGCAGCTTTGGGGTATGGGTGGGGGCTACTCACCTAGCTTTCAAAATGATATTACTGGACTGAATGCCAGGATGGTTCTGATTTTAATGCTGGCCATGTTACTAACGTGTTGTTGTTGTTGTTGTTGTTAGGTGCCGTCGAGTCGGTATCCGACTCATAGCGACCCTCATAGGGTTTTCAATAGCTGAGTGCTTCAGGATTGCCTTGGGAGTGGATTGCCAGGCCCTTCTCCCATTTATGTGATGCTGGGAGTTGAACTCGGGACATCAGAAACTGAAGTGCAGCGCTCTATCCACTGAGCTAAATCCCAGTGACTGTAAATAAATGAATGAACTTTCCTGGTTCTCAATAGGCTCATCTGTAACACAGACGGGTATGTCCAATTATCTCCAAGTCTCTGAGTCTATCCTGCAAATAAAGTCCATCGCGTTCACACTATATGAGACAGGAGAAATCTGTAATCTGTTTCTGTGTCCTGGTACTCTCCTCCTTTCTTCGTCCTCTACCCAACTCTAAAATGCTAAGTTTCTCCAGGCTCATTCTCAGGCCCTCTTCTCTCTTCACAGTCTGTTTCCAAGGTTTATAATGTTGGCTGGCCACGAGCACTTCCAAAGGCAAATTCTAGCCCACGTGTCTGTCCTGAATTTCAGGGGTCTGCTTGCAACTTATGTAGCTCATGAGTATTTTCATGAGTATTTCCATATTAAACATCAGTAAAAAGAAGTTATAGGAGGCTGTTGTTTTAGCCTAGGCTCCTGTGTTGGCCCGAAACAGACCAGACTCAAAACCAAGATGGAGTCAGTCACCCAAACTAAAGTTCCATGTCACCAAGCCTAAGCTAAGGGATTTATCTCACCCTCCAGGAAACCAGGGGCTGGGATTTAGCTCAGTTGGTAGAGCGCCTCTCTTAGTCTCTGAGATCCCAGGTTCGATTCCCACAAAATGGGAGAAGGACTCCCACAAAAATGGGAGAAGGACATGGCAATTCACTCCCGAGGCAATCCCAAAACAGCCACCCATTGAAAACCCTATGAGGGTCACTATGAGTTGGACTCAAGTCCAAAGCACCTAACAACAACCAGGAAACCAAGAGAAATGAGAGATAACAGCCAAATTTCCCAAACAGGCTACTTGCAATCCACATGGTAATATAGTTATCTGTGCTTTAATCCTTACACAAAAGAAATTATCTAAAGCTATTTTTCTATTCGGCCTCTCTGCCCTTTGCCATATATATATATATATATATATATATATATATATATATATGTAACTTTGAAATGGTCAATTTGCTTTCTGTTCTTTATTTTTGCTTTTTATCAATCCTTCTTGGTCTGTAAAACCAACCTTTTCTTCTCCGCCCACTGGAACATTTACTTTATTTTGTGAAGTGAAGTGTGGCCCAATTCTAAAATAAAGCCAACTGAGATCTCTAAACTAAATGATGTTAATTTTATCCCTTGACAGTGTAAAGGTCACTTCCACCCTGGCTTCCATCATTCTCTCTCCTCACTGCTCAAGTTGGAGATCCAAGATTCCTTCCTCACACCTTTCTCTCTTTCACCATCCAAATCCTACTGCTGTAAAATATACCCTGGATATCTGTGTATCTCCATTACCCCACCCCACCAGGGGTTCAGGTCAACTTCTTCTTTCATCTGAATACCTGCGATGGTCTCCTCATGGTTCCACTTTCTTTCTCTCCTGTCTCTCCAGTGTAAGTCAGACTAGAAAGATAGAGAAATTTGGTGGGCACAGAAAGGGAAACAGATTTCTTTCTTTCTTTCTTTCTTTCTTTCTTTCTTTCTTTCTTTCTTTTTTTTTTGTGTGTGTGGTAGTGGGAGTTGAACCTAAGGCCTTGCGCCTGCATGTTTGGCAAGTGCTGGAACACTGAGCTGCAGCCCCAGCCCATTTTTTCATTTTTTGAGACAGGGTCTAGCTAAGTTACGCAGACTGCCTCTGGTCTCGAACTTGTGATCCTCCTGCCTCCACCTCCCAAGCCACTGGGATTACAGGCGTGTGCCACCGCACCTGGCAGAAAGGGAAATAGTTTTCTTTCACTCCAGGATCTCCTTTGAATCTCACCAGCTAAGAATCAACAACTTTGACACAACTACCAAGAAAACTCTTCAAAGGATTTTCAATTGTTGTTTTGGAGTGGGCTGCCAGCTCCTACTCCCTAGTCTGTTTTAGTCTGGAAGTTCAGCTGAAACCTGTCCATCATGGGTACCCCTGCTGGTATTTGAAATACTGGTGGCATAGCTTTCAGCACTACAGCAACATGCAAGTCCCCACAGTATGACAAGCAGATGTCACACTGAATTAAAAATGTGTGTCTCACTCGTCCCATGGTATTTTCAGTTGCATCATATGCTTATGAAAGCTGGACATTGAATAAGGGAGACAGGAGAAGAGTTGATGCTTTTGAGTTATGGTGCTGGAGACAAATATTGAACATACCTTGGACTGCCAAAAGAACCAACAGAACTGTCCTAGGAAAAAGTGCAACCAGAGTGCTCCTTGGAAGCAAGGATGGCTGGACTGCGTCCTACATATATTGGGCATATTGTCAGGAGGGATCAATCCCTGGAGAAGGACATCATATTTGGAAGAGTAGCGGGTCAATGAGAAAAAGAAAGTCCCTCAACTAGATGGATTTCACGGTGACTTCAACAATGGGCCCAAACATAAAAAAGATCCCATGTATGGCACCCTGTGGGGGAGTGTTCTCTCTGTTCTGTTGTACATAGGGTCATTATGAGTTGAACCCAACTCAACTGACAGCGCCCTCCTGAAATCAACCACAATAATCAAGAAAACTGCTAGGAGGACAGCTGGCACAGAGATGTTATTTTTGAGAGACATTTAAATAATAAAAGTGTTATAATAGTAACAAACCATGCTTGGGGTAAAAAATGTTTGTAACATTTGTGTTTTCCCTTGCTTTCCCCTCTGTAATTCTGCTTTGAGACATGCCCAGGCAACCCTCCTGTTACTCTTTTCTTTCTTTCTCTTTCTTTCTTTCTTTCTTTCTTTCTTTCTTTCTTTCTTTCTTTCTTTCTTTGTGGTACTGAGGGTTGAACCCAGGGCCTCATGCTTGCATGCTCTGCAAGTGCTGGACCACTGAGCTGCACCCTCAGCCCATATTTTTTACTTTTTGAGACAGGGTCTCGCTAAATTACGCAGACTGCCCCTGGTCTCCAACTTGGGATCCTCCTGCCTCTGCCTCCCGAGCAGCAGGATTACAGCAGGATTACAGCCGTGCACCACTGCACCTGGCTTCCATTACTCTTTTCTTAAACCTATACAATGTTCCTCCTGAACCACCTTATAATCTCATTTTTACTAAAGGGAAGTTCCTCCAATAGAAAATCCTAAACAATAGAACTTCTTCTTTTGATCTTATCAGCACCTCCCTAATCTATGTCAGGAGACTTTCTAGGTGGTGTTTGATTTTCCGGCAGTCCCTGGTCCCACATCCTTTTGTGAATCTGTCTTGATTTTCGGGCAGCTCCCTGATAATATACTGATGCAGTCATTTTTGAATGAGCTTAAGCAAAATTTGACTTGTGTGGGATATTAATGATTTCGTTGGATGATTTCTGCATTCAGTTGGATTACCCTTGCTTGGGAATAGGCACAAATATGGATCTCTTCCAGTCAGTTGGCCAGGTAGCTGTTTTCCAAATCTCTTGGCATAAGCAAGTGAGCACCTCCAGTGCTGCATCTGTTTGCTGAAACATCTCTAATGGTATCCCATTAATTCCTGGAGACTTGTGTTTTGTCAGTTCCTTGAAGGAAGCTTCTGCTTCCTCCTTCAGTACCATTGGCTCCTAATCCTATGTAACGTCTTGAAATGGTTGATCATCCACCAATTCTTTTTGGTATAATGACTCTGTGTATTGCTTTCAGCTTCTTTTGATGTTTCCAGAGCACTTAATTGTACTCATGAGGAATCTGTACATGGACCAAGAGGCAGTCACTCAAAAAGAATAAAGAAACGTTGCTGGTTTAAAGTCAGGAAAGATGTGTATCAGGGCTGTATCCTTTCACCATACTTCGTCAATCTCTATGCTGTGAAAATAATCCCAAGAAGCTGGACTTTATGAAGAAGAATGTGGCATCAGGATTGGAGGAAGACTCATTAACAACCTGTGTTATGCAGATGACACAACTCTGCTTGCTGAATATGAAGAGGGTTTGAAATATTTAATGATGAAGATCAATGAACACAGCCTTCAGTATGGATTGCACTTCAACATCAAGAAAACAAAAATCCTTACAATTGGATCAGGAAGCAACTTCATGATAAATGGAGAAAAGATTGAGGTTGTCCAAAATTTCGCTTTACTTGGTTCTACAATCAACATCGATGGAAGCAGCAGTCAAGAAATCAAAAGACATATTGTATTCGGAAAAGCTGTGGCAAAAGACCTCTTTAAAGTGTTGAAAAGTAAAGACGTCACGTTGAAGATGAAGGTTCACCTGACTCATGCCATGGTATTTTCTGTTGCATCATGTGGCTGTGAAGGCTGAACATTGAATAAGGGAGACAGGAGAAGAATTGATGCTTTTGAATCATGGTGCTAGAGATGAATATTGAATATTCCATGGACTGCCAAAAGAACCAACAGATCCATCCTAGAAGAAGTGCAACCAGAGTGCTCCTTGGAAGTAAGGATGGCTAGACTGCATCTTCTGTATATTGGGCATGTTTTCAGGAGGGACCCATCCCTGGGGAAGGACATCATGTTTGGGAGTGTTAGGGGTCAACAAACAAAAGGAAACCCCTCAATTAGAGGGACTGACACAGTGGCTGCAATAATGAGCTTAAACATAAAAAAGATCCTGTGCATGGCACTATGTCAGGGAGTGTTTTGTTCTGTTATACATAGAGTCACTATGAGTTGGATGGACTCAACAGCACCTAACAATGATGGAGGGAACATGTACCCATGGGCTGCTTCTTATTTCTGGAGATGCTCACATCTATGTCTTAGGCATGTATCTCTCTTTCTGAGCACCAGCACTTATTCCAAAGTGTGTACTTAAAAAAGTCTTTAACTTCATTCCACTCTGTGAGGAATCCTGAAATTCTTTTCTGCGGCACAGCCAAGGACCTGGCCAGTGTGGGCTACACAGCAAGACCCTCTCTCAAAACAAACAAATAAATAACAAAATAAATAAATAACAAAATAAATAAATAAATAAATAAAATACTTAATGGCTTCTTGCCTGCAAAATAAACTCCTTACCTGCTCCTCTGGTCTCACTGTTTCTGCATGTTTTGTGGTACTTCCTGCCTTCCCCCTCCTTGCCTGCCGTCTTCCCTAATTCCACGGCCCCCAGCACTTTCTGGCCCCACCTCCTTTGTAAGTGCTGTTCCCTCAAGCTGGAACACTACTAGAAATCCTCCAGGTTAGGGTCACGTCACACCGTCACGCCTTCAGAGGCCTTTCGGGTCACCCAGTCTAAAGGAACTCTCTCATTCTCTCCCCAGAGTATCCTATTTTCCAGTTTGAAATCTATCACAGTCCCACATGGCTTTTACTTCTCATTTGTTTGTATCTTATGGCTTGCACTTTAGCTGGAAATCTTCACGAAGGAAATTCGTATTCAGGATCTGAACAGTATGCAAGAAAAACTGGTACTATGGAAGGGAAGGCGGCCCCAGCCAAGGAAAATAATACAGGCCTGGAATCCGCAAACACTTCAGCTCCCAGGGTGCCCTAACTTGCATGATCCCATCTCTTCCACGGACTGCAAGCTTCACTGTATGAACATTAGAAAACAAAATAACACCAAAATCTCTTCCTTTTCTTTTTTCCACTACTGTGCCCTGGCCAACTGAATTTTAACCTACTATTGTACTGACAGCCTGCAGCCATAGCCCTGTGGCATCCGGTCCCGTCAGATCTCAGAAGCTAAGCAGGGTTGGGCCTGGTTAGTACTTGGATGGGAGACCACCTGGGAATATCAGGCACTGTAGGTTTGGGAGACGGACCCAGCAACCCCCTCCCAAAAATCAATCCACCTTTGAAAACCCTGTGAACAGCAGAGAAGCACTGACAATAGTGTTTCCCCTGTTGTATGTAGCGTCGCTAAGAGTTGGATACCGACTGCAGGGCACCTAACAACGACAACATGGACAGGTGTATTTAAGCATATTTCTACACCCCCTCCTGGGACTCCCCAATACAACAACATTGTACTGGCATCAAGAAACAAAAAATTAAGCATTTCCAGGACTCCACCCTACCCTTTGGCCTCCCTCATGTGGCTACTTCCTCCTTTCCAACCATGCAGCTGACAGGTAAACACCACAGATGACCCTGGCCCACTTCAGCTTTATGCAATGGAATCACAGAGGAAGCATTGTTTTGTGTCTGGCTTCTTTCACCCCCTGCCATGACTGTGAGAGTTCCTCATGTTGTACTTAGAGACAGCTGCCTGCTTTCATCACTGACTTGTATTCCACTGCCAACTGCTCTGGGAATCTTTTTAATTTTGTGGTAGAAAAACTTAAATCAAGAGTTAAGATGTTATAATGTTTGCTTAAAATGTAATTACTAGAACTTAGTGTTCCTTGTTTAAAACTTATACATTTCATCCTGTAGGTCACCTCCTGTCTCCTTGCTTCTTATCTGCCTGTCTGGGCCCTATAATCCCTTCCTGATTTCTCACAATTGCTAAACTCAGTCTGTTGTCTACTCTCACCCTGATGGCTGCTTCCCGATTTCTTATAACTGCTAAACTCAGTCTATTGAGTGTAGTCTCTGCCCTATGATCCACTTCCTGATTTCTCGTATCATGTAGATGTTACCTGCCTGTTTCCATGGTAACTAGCTTAACACACCTACAGATGATCATGCAGGCAGTGCACATGTGGTTCCAACTGACAACCCCCACCCTGTGAACTATATAACCCCAGGAGAACCTGGGTTCAGGTCAGTCCTGAGAGGACACCTTTCTCTGGGCTGACCATGCTATGTTGTTGTTGTTAGGTGCCGTCGAGTCAGTATCCGACTCATAGTGACCCTCACAGGGTTTTCAATGGCTGACTGTTTTGGGATTGCCTTGGGAGTGGATTGCCAGGCCCTTCTCCCATTTTTGCGGTGCTGGGAGTTGAACTCAGGACCTCAGAGACTGCAGTGCAGCGCTCTACCAACTGAGCTAAATCCCAGCCCTCGACCATGCTATAGCACACATTTTTTATGTTACCCAACTCCCGAGTCGCTGAAGGTACTTTCGGTTTCTCAGACCACTTCAACTTAAACTTTTTTAGAAGGTTCATAGTGGACTTTCTTTTCCCTTTTTTTTTTTTTTTTTTGAGGTATTGGGGGGCTGACCCCAGGGCCTCATACATACTTTGCAATGACTCTATTACTGAGTTGCACCCCTACCCCCTTATTTTTTAGCTTAAGACAGGGTCTCACTATGTTACCCAGGCTGCCTCTGGCCTCAAACTCACAATCCTCCTGCCTCTTCCTCTGGAGTCACTGGGATTACAGGTGTGAGCGACTGCACCCAGTTGGACTTTCTTCCTAGTTTTGATTTGCATTTTCCTGATGACCAATGAGATCGGACACTTCTGCTTTGCTTCTTGGCCATCTTTTGTGGCTGTCTACTAAACTCTTCTGCCCATTCCTTTTTTTTTTTTTTTTTTTTTTTGTGGTACTTGGGGCTTGAACCCAGGGGCTCACACATACTTTGCAAATGTTCTACCACTGGGCTGTATCCCCAGCCCCCTTTTGTTTCATCTTGGGACAGGGCTCCAATCTACACAGGATGCCTCTAGCCTCGAATCTGTGATCCTCTTGCCTTCTGCTCATTCTTGATGGGAGTCTTTTCTTATTGCTATGTGCTGTTTATACATTTACAGGTCAACCCAGCAAAGTTGGCTGCCGAGCTGATACTCAATGGAAAGAAGCTCTCCCTTCCTCCAGGTACCATGAAGCCCAGGTTCAGGGACAACATGGCAGACAGAACTGTAGGACCAGGAAGAACAAGAAGCCAGGGAGCAGGCTGGGCTACAAGGACAATCTCCACAGTTGATTATGAGGGGCTGTCAGCAATGAGAAAGCTGGACATCAGTTAAAGAGGACCCAGTGAACCTGAGGCCCTTCTAGAAAGGAGAAGGGCTTTGAGAAGTAGCTGTTTAGTAAGGAAATGGGTGGAGCTCAGGGGAAAATAACACTGCAATAGTCACCCACGTCCCCAGGGGTCCTCATGTTTGGTCTGGTCTAGCAAAACAAAGGTTATTTTTAATTTCACACTTTTACCATGCTTTCTCCAAATCTGGTGGATTATAGTTGACTCCAGGATGACAGAAAGGTGGTTTCTTAAAACAAGGCCTGAAAATGGATGTAATGTACGTTGATCTCTATCTTAAGAGGTTACAAAAATGTCAAAAACCTGCAACCACTATTTCTCAATATGCTGTCTTTAGATGAAATGTTCTTATTTTTATGTATTTCTGAAAGGCTTCATATTACAAAAGAATATTACTGTGGCTGACTCCACCGACAAATAAGAAATGTAGTCCAAGATGGTCCTGGCTTCCCAAAACAGAAAGATGTAGACCAAAGGGCAGAGCTTCCCTTTGTTTTTTGTTTTGTTTTGTTTTGCTTTTTTTGAGATGTTGGGGAATCAGATTCAAGGTCTTATATAAGCTAGATACACCTGAGCTACATCTCTAGTTCCAGAGCTTTACTTTTGCTGTTGTTGTTTTGTTTTATTTTGATTTGTTACTGTTTTTGTTTTTGAGACAAGGTCTCATTATATAGCCCAGGTAAGCCTGGAACTTGAGATCCTCCTGTCTCAGCCTCTTGAATGCTGGGATTACAGTCATGAGCCACCACGTCTGACTTTCATAGCTCTTAATAAACATCTAAAGATCTCTTTCTTTTCCTCTGCCTTTTGTAGGGTTGTCCTATGCTCCTGGATTCTGGTCAGCAGAAGGCAACCTTTCCCTATATCATAGTGACTGAATATGCAGATGAACACCTGGCTCTGTATCGTTAGGCCACAGGTATACTGCACAAATATGATTGGTGTTTAATAGCATGCCTGACAAAAATCACAAAACTACTCACCAGATTTTAATATATGCCCCTTGCCTAGCATGCATTTTAAACCACACATTGTTAACATTACCTTTCTGAATGAGGTTAATGTAACCATCTCTGTTCCTCTTATAAAGCTGAAGGTTTGTCTAGTTTATATAACGTTTTAAAAAATAGTTGAAGTCAGAAAAATTGAAGATTAGAACTTAGAACTTCTTACCCTCCTACTGCCTCTTTACATACTGAAGCCTGAAACTTACTCTCTTCAGAGATAATGGGGATGTTCTGGGCACACACTGGCTAATATCCCAAGGCTGATTTGGGGTATATTTTATTCTTACAATGAGGGCTTACAGCAAAATCAAAACAATTTGGCAGCCATAAGGAAATGTACCTAGCGTAAGAAAAGTCCAAGAGCAACATCAATGTGTGTAGCTTTTTAAAATTAAAAGTCAAGGTCTGGTTCTCATTTTTTCCTTCTTAGATCCCTCCCTGAAACAATGGTGGGACCTACCCCCATTTGGAATCTCCCTCACCCTCATGAACCGCTAGCCTGCCCTTCCAAACAGGTCTGGAGAGGCGACCGCAGGGCGCACCGATTCAGTCACACAGGAAGTTGCAGTCATGCTGTGTTTACCTGATGCTCAGCCATCTGGCTTTCTGGACTCCGGCCCGGCTGGAGACTCTCACTGAGCTTTGTCTCGATGGCCTCCATTTTTGTGGAGATGGACTGGAGGGAGTCCTGGTATTTCTGCTGGCGTTCCAACGCTTCATAGAGGGTGCGCTGCTTCTCACTGATCTAAACCAGAAAAGGGATCTTACCAACCGTTTCCTACCTCTTATCTTCCAGATTATGACATTTCTTTCCTCATTGCTTTACCCGAGGGGATTCAACTGCGTACTGGGTGTGCAACAGCCTGCACGTATTTCATAAGATAATACATCAGGTGATCGGTGTCCGCTGAGCCTAACCAATTTCATGTTTTAAAGGCTTACCACATTTTTTAAGGTTTCCCAAGAACGCTGCAAGTCACCCAGTTTGGCAGTAGCAGATGGCTCCAGTCCTGGCTCATAGAACTCCTGGGATGCCGCGGTGCTTGGGTGAATCCTTGCAGCGTCTGTTTGTAACCTCTCAGCAGACAGAGCTTGGTAATAAGCAATGTCCTGGGAGGGGAAGCACAGCCTTAGAGTTGGAAGGAATGAGATCAACGTGCTTTGAGAACTATTTATCATGTAGAGGAAAGGTCTGGGATTTACACCTTTTCTAAGGGGCTACAAAGTAGGGAAGCTAGGGCATTCTAGTGACAAGAAGAATTTAAAAACATCAAAGCACAGGACAGTCATTTTTAAAATCTGGTTTACATTAAAAAATTAACTTTACTAATATTTCAAGTGGCCAAATTATATTGTATTGGGTAAAACAGAAATTAAAAAAGATTTAATGGAGACACATATATTTAATGGCTGAGCAACTAGCATAGCAAAATAAGAGAATCTAAATGATCTAATTCCTAAAATGTTGTTTAATGCATTGATTTAAGTTCTGAATAATTTTGAAAAGTATCTGATCAAAACAAGTAAATCTATAGACACTAATTTTGCACATGTATCCATATTTTAGCTGGGATTTAGCTCAGTTGGTAGAGCGCTGCACTGCAGTCTCTGAGGTCCTGAGTTCAATTCCCAGCACCGCAAAAATGGGAGAACGACCTGGCAATCCACTCCCAAGGCAATCCCGAAACAGTCCGCCACTGAAAACCCTATGATGGTCGCTACGAGTCGGATACCGACTTGACGGCACCTAACAACAACAACAACGTCCATATTTTAACCATTTGTGAGTACATTATTCACAGAAATAATTTAAATAGTTAAATATTAAGTAAGGGAAATATAAGGAGGAAGTTGAAAATACTCTAAGAAATAAATATTAAAAAGGTTCCCTTCTATTAACTTCCTAGAAGTACAGAAGAAATCATCAAAATGAATGGTGAAAAATCATGCTTTTGATTTTTTTGAATCACTTGGGTTATAAATAACATTATACTGATCATGAAGGTTACTATATCAAGACATATAATTGATGTGTTTTCAATAGTTTCTATGAGTATTTATCTGTATCTCAATAGAAATTGAATTGGGGGAGCAATGTTTATAGCCTGCAAGTTGCTATCATAAAGTTCATTGCTTTTGCAATTCTACTATTGAAGATGGTTGTATCAATTTAAAATACCTGAGCCTTGCTGATAATCATTCATTGGGAAAAATAGTCAAGGTTCCAGTCACACAAGAAACCAAGATAATAACGGGAAGTGGTCTAGTGTTTGGGTGTCTGTAAGAGTGCAAAAGCAGGGAAGTTCCAGCAGAATGAGACAGCCTGGGAGGTGGGACACCTGAGAGTCTAGCTGAAATTTTCCCAACAAGCCATAATTAGAGCCAGTCAACTCCCATCTTGTGCATTGGCTCAACACTAGGTGGTTCTGAGGACTAAATAAAATAATGACTCCATAAATGTCATGCCTTCTGCCCCTTTTGTTGTTGTTGCTGAGTCTTCCAGCTAAGCCCTTAACCTTTGCTGACAATGTGGCAACCCGGAGCCTGGTTGCCTCACTCCTCACCCTGCCACCATCTTGATTAATTCAAATTTACTTTGCAGAGCGTATAGGCACGTGTGTGTGTGTGTGTGTGTGTGTGTGTGTGTGTGTGTGAAAGAGAGAGAGAGAGAGAGAAAGAGAGAGAGAGAGAGAGAGAGAGAGAGAGAGAGAGAGAGAGACATCAGGGTGCTCTTCCTGCCACTTCTCAAACGTTCACAAGTCTGTCTCTGTTCAGAGTAACCCTTCCCTCGTATGTGCTAGGTATATTGATGAAGGATCATTCTTCTCTACCCCTAGAGTCCCATAAACTGCTTTCCAAGGATTCCTGACCCATGAATCTTCTCCTCTGTTGGCTTTCTCCTCAGGGCAGAGAGCCGCTCTGAACTGAAAACACCTGGACACACTCTCTTTTCTGATTTTTTTCTTGTTATCACATTTTAGAAAAGTCCACAAGTCCCATCCTGCTGGATCATCTCACATGAACACACACACACACACACACACACACACACACACACACAGACACACACACACACACACACACACACACACACACACACACACACACACACACACACACACACACACACACACACACACACACACACATCTTTTTCTCTCCCCTTCTCACTTCATAGCCCAGCTTCTGAAAATGGCAGTTCCTATGTATGTGTCCATGGTATAGTCAATAGATGTCTCCAACATGGACTGCCAAAAGAACCAACAGATCTGTCCTAGAAGAAGTACAACCAGATTGCTCCTCAGAAGCAAGAATGGCCAGACCGCGTCTTACATATTTCAGACATGTAGTCAGGAGAGATCAATCCCTGGAGAAAGACATCATGTTTGGGAGAGTGGCAGGTCAATGAAAAAAAGGAAAACCTTCCACCAGTTGGGTTGACACAGTGTCTGCAACAATGGGCTTAAATATAAATAATATCATGTGCCTGGCACAGAATCAGGAAGTGTTTCGATCTGCTGTACATAGGGTCACTATGAGCTGGTCTCGACTCGATGGCACCTAACAACAACAACAACAACATGTATATGTCCTCTTTCTCACCCTCAGTCCAACTCTGACTACCCATCTGGATTTCACTCTCTGTGACCAGGTGGCTGCTCTTGCCACAGTCACCAGTGGCTTCTTTTCTATGAAGTAAACTGGTTCCCTTCCAGCCCTTTCCTCACTTGGCCTCTCCGTGGACCTCAGTGTCACTGTCCATGCCCTTTCGGAAACACTTTCCTTCCAATCTCTCTGTTCTCTTCCCAGCTCTCCACTCATCCACCCTTTCTCTTTTGTAGTTTTTATTGCTGGGATTCTTTTTGCTGTTTTTATTTGCTTGTTTTCTGTTTTGTTTTGGGAGAGGATCTCACTGTGTAACCCAGGCTGGTCTCGAACTCACAATCCTCTTGCCTCAGCCTCCTAAGCACTGCAGTTGCAGACACGCACCATCAAACCTGGCTTATACTTCATTTTCCCACTAACTCTTCAATATTGGTGAACTTGAGCCGGGCGCGGTGGCGCACGCCTGTAATCCCACTAGCTCAGAAGGCAGAGGCAGGAGGATCACAAGTTCAAGACCAGAGGCAGTCTGCGTAACTTAGAGAGACCCTGTCTCAAAAAGTAAAAAAAAAAAAAAAAAGGGCTGGGGGTGCAGCTCAGTGGTCCAGCACTTGCAGAGCATGCAAGCGTGAAGCCCCGGGTTCAACACCCAGTACCACAAAAAAAAAAATTTAAAAATTAAAAAAAATATATATATATATACATACATATATATATGTATGTATATATATATATATATGCACATGTGCATGTGTGTGTGTGCATGTATGTGAATTTATAAGCTCTAGTTGCTTATGTGTATCTCATTGGCTCCTCAAACTCAGTATTTCAAAAGGAACATGGGCTAAAAAAATAGGTATATGGAAAAAATATAAGGTCTTATCTCTCTCTCAACAAATCAAACTTACTCTCTAAAGCTCTCAATTTGGGACTTATTCTGGATTTCTTCTCCCCCTCACCCACACTGCTATTGTAGGGATGAAGCTCCATTGACACACATCCCTTCCCTGAGTCTGGGCTAGAGTTCTCATTCCCACAACAACTTCCTAACCCAACAATTCTAATACACTTAATTTGCCTTATACAGTAACTATAAAAATAAAATTCCTTTCATTAAGCTAGATTTCATAAAAATCCAGATTGCAATATACTTAGTTTGCCTTGGATGGGCTTTCAATTTTTTTAAAAAAAATTCCTTTCATTAAGCTAGATTTCATAAAAATCCAGACTCGTGGCTTCTCTTGCCCACCACTATCCCTGAGCCCTGTGTCTCCGTGGCCACGGTAGCTTTCGCAGAGACCACCTCCTTTACGTGGAGCAGGTGCTGTGTCCATTGCCACCATCCCTCCTGCCCATTTCTCTCATTTATGTCACCTGGAGGAACCAGGCACGACAGTGGGCAACTTCTGTCCCTGACTAGCTTCCCTGGCTCTGAATTTGCCCAGTTCCACCCTACTGTATCCACTGATCCAGAATGATCTAAAACTCAGTTCTGTGCAGAATGATCTAAAACTCAGTTCTGTGCGTAGTTAGTTAAATCCCCGACATTGTTAACTGCTAATTTCCAGATGAAGTTATAACTCATTTGTGTGGCATTCAAGGTCCTTCCTGGTGCATTCCCTGCCCCCACTCAGTCTCCTTTCCACACCTGCCCCCATACCTCCAGTTCTCCTGACACTATTTGTACTTGCCTTGAGCCATTTTTCTTCCTGCCTCCACAGCGTCTGGCATGGGGCTCCATCTACCTGAAAACCTTCACCACAACAGCACCCTCCTACACTCCAAATGCCCAAGGGTGTGCTTCCCTTAAGTTAAAGAGGGAAGCCAGCCAGGGTGGCGCTGATATGCAATCCCAGCACTCAGGAGGCTGAGGCAGGAGGATCGCCAGTACCAGGCCATTCTGTGCTACCTAGCGAGATCCTGTCTCAAGAAAACCCAAACAAGCAACCAAAACAAACAAAACCTAAAGGGAGCCATGCCTGACACTGCACCTAAACCTTACCTGGCTTAGGTGCTTTCTCTGTGGCCTCCTAAAACACTCTGTGCTTCCCTCACCCTGTGAGGCCACCTGCCACATTAATGTCATCATTTGCCCTGCTCTCCCAGAATGTGAGCTCTGAAAGCCCATGACAGTGCCTGCAGTCCTTCATTCTAGGCATGCTGTGAATCTTTGGTGAGCAACAGGTAGGCAGGTACTATGCGCGTAATGAATCATGTAGGCAAATCCACTTGGGCAAACTTTTTCATACATATGGAAGGTAATGTCATGGTCTCCCTTCCCCATGGTTTCACTCTTTGCAGTTTTATTTACCCATGGTCAATCGCATGGGTGTGAAAATTTTAAATGGAAAATTCTAGAAATGGACAATTCATAAGATTCAAATGACTTTTGTTACAGTATATTGTGATAATCATTCTATTTTATTGTTGTCATTACTGTGCCTAATCTGTAAGATAATTTTACCAGAGGTGTACATGGATAGGAGAAAATCGTGTATGTAGGATTCAGTACTGTGATTTCCGTCATCCACTAGGGGTATTAGAATGTGCCCTCAGGGGATAAGAGGGTCCAATTGGACTATTACTGTCCACAAGGAAAAGCAAAACGTGGCTTCAAATGTTGTAAAAATTTTAAACACTATTATAAAAAAGTCTACAGCCATACCATCCTGGTGTCCAACTCATTAGATCTCAGAAGATAAGCAAGGTTGGGCATAGGTAGTACTTGAATGGGAGGCCTCCTGGGAATATCGAGTGCTGTAGGCTTAGAAGAAGGACATAGCAGCTCACTCTCAAAACAATCAGGCATTGAAAATGCTATGAATAGCAGAGAAGCACTGACATAGTGTCAAGCATGGCACAATGCCGAGGGTTTCATCCTGTTCCACATAGGGTCACTGTGAGTCAGACCTGACTTAACGGCATCTAACAACAACATTATAAATAAAGAAGGCTCCAAAAGAGATAGAATAAGGTAAAATTATTACCAAAAAAACCCTCTTTTTTTTTTCTAGCTGTGTGTGTACACCTCATGTCCACAGACAGGAATGATAATGGGTTTCTTAAAAGGATATCACTTAGCCAGGCGTAGTGGCACACATCTGAAATCTCAGTACCTCAGAAGGTGAGGCAGGAGGATTGCAAGTTTGAGGCCAGAGGCAGCCTGCATAACTTAGAGAGAACTTTTCTCAAGATAAAAAAATTAAAAATGGGCTGTGGGCACTGTTCAGTGGTACAGCACTTGCCCAGCATGTGCAAGACCCTGGGTTCAGTCCTCTAGTACAAGAAAGAAAGAAAGAAAGAAAGAAAGAAAGAAAGAAAGAAAGAAAGAAAGAAAGAAAGAAAGGAAGGAAGGAAGGAAGGAAGGAGAGAGAGAGAGAGAGAGACAGAGAGAGAAAGGAGGGAGGGAGGAAAGGGGAGAGGGCAGGAGGGAAGGAGAGAGGGAGGGAGGAGAAAAAAGAAAAAGGCAGGCAGAAAGGGAGAGAGAGAGGAAGAGAGAGAGAGAGAGAGAGAGAGAGAGAGAGAGAGAGAGAAAGGGAAAGGAAAGGAAAAGAAAAGAAAAGGAAAGAAAAGTCTATCACCTTCTGTAGATGGATAACTTGTATCTGAGGTCTACATAAATCAATAGTCCTATAAATAACGACTACAGTCAATACTTGATGTTGCAAGGCATCACGCTTAGAAGTATGTCTCTAGAGCCTGGCATGGTGGTGCGCACCTGTAATCCCAGCACTGGGGAGGTTGAAGCAGGGTCATCACCATAAGCAGCCTGGGCTACACAACAAGTTCCAGGCCAACCTTGGCTACAGAGTAAGATTCTGTCTCAAAATAAATAAACAAACAAGTAAATAAATAGTAAAAAATAGAATTAAAATAAAGGAAAGAAAAGAAAAAAGTCTCTCATTGCTTATGTGCCTAAATTAGGAGCGTTATTCCTAAGTAGATTCCTAAGGAAATAAATCTGGAACACTGTAGCTCCTATTAGACCTGCATTTGCCAGTTTAAAACTATTTCCATGATTAACATCACATTTAATTTACACATATTTTTGAGTTAAGTAATATGGCTTCCCGTGTATAAACAAGGTTCCCTCAGTTTAGGGGAGGAGGGCTGCCACCCTGTGGAGCTTCCGGCCTGGGGGCCAGTGATTTGCCAGTATTTTTCTCCACATTTCCATGGAATCTAAGCCTTGGCTTCCGTCTAAGGGGATTGAGAAGTCTGCAGCAAATTCTGGGGATGCCTCATTGCTTCTTTCCAGTGAGCAAAGTTGTTATTACATGGTAGCTAGTCAGGAAGGGAACACGCTGAGTGGGAGCGGGATCAGCTCATTATATAACGGGGATCTACTTTCAGAAATAGCAAGCACAAAATCTCCCCTAACAGCTGCAATTTTATAAAGCAGTTATATTTGGCTCTTCCTTGAATCCACTGTGCACATTCCGTGTGGCACTGACAGTCACAAAAACTGGAACTTAAGGGGATTCTAAACATCCTCTTGAGTTTCAAGAAATAATTTTATAGGCCAGTGCATAGCTGGTTGTCATAGTTCTTCACTGTGTTCTGATTTATACAACCCCACAAACAACATGTGGCCGTAATTTGTGTGAGCAGTGCCAGGCATAATACGTTTGCTGTTTAATAGCTTCCTCTGAGTAAAGCTGCCTGACTTAGCCTTAACTAAAGACATTTCCTCCTAACTTGCAGCGTCACATAGCAGGATATTAGGTGAATGATGTGATTTTACTGATGTTTTCCTGTGACTAGGGGAAGCTGTCAAAACGGGATCCACAAAGAGCCTAACTTCACTGAGTGCTAGGATGTGATTAAGCTTTACGGTTAATGAGAAATGCTAACAGTAAAACGTCTGTATGTTTTTCATTTACTGGATATATTCATGTGTACACTGAAAAACACTTTAACGGAAGCAAAGAGCCTAGAGACAATTTTAGAAAAAGTATATTCTTCCCACAGTGCCATCACAAGGGCAGTATTTATTGTTCAATTTGAAAAATTTAAGAGTATTAATCGTATGATGGCTGGGATTTAGCTCAGTTGGTAGAGCGCTGCGTTTCAGTCTCTGAGGTCCTGAGTTCAATTCCCAGCACCGCAAAAAATGGGAGAAGGACCTAGCAATCCACTCCCAAGGCAATTCCGAAACAATCAGCCATTGAAAACCCTATGAGGGTCGCTATGAGTCGGATACCGACTCAATAGCACCTAACAACAACAACAACAACAACAGCAGCAGCAGCAACAATCATATGATAAAAAATTTGTTTCAACACAATAACCAGCTGACTATAGCCTAATCTCTGATTCTGATCACCTCTGTGACCATAGGGAAGAACATATCGTCAAAGAATGAGTAATACATATTTTAAAATTAGAATCTAGAGAAGAGTCACTTAAACCTCTCAGGGTGCCCTGAACTTCTCCTTTTTCGTTGTTCTGTTTAACTTCGTCTTTTCACTTTTGTTTTTTTTTTTAATTTTTTAAAATTTATTTATTTATTTATTTTTGAGACGAGGTGTCACTAAATTACACAGATGGTGGCCTCTGGTCTTGAACTTGTGATCCTCCTGCCTTTGCCTCCTGAGTCGCTGGGATTACAGGCATGCGCCACAGTGCCCCACTCACTTTTGTTATTGTTAATCCCATGTTAACCTTTCTCCCTGAAGTGGAAGGCCCTTGTGGGTGGGGTTACTGCCACCTCCATCCAGGTTCATCCTCAGGACACAGCAAAAAGTTTTTTGCCAAGCAGGTGCTCAGAATGTATTTGATGAATGGATGAGCTGATAATTTCCCTAGAGCTAAACTGATTTTCACTAGGAGAATTGTATTATCTAAAGGTGTCACCCATTTTTTATCCCCTTTTTGTTTAGAGGGGGTTCTCTTTATCATAGATGTCCTATTTTGAATGCTTCAGCTTTAAAATAAAAGTAGTATAACTCATTTACAGGATAGCTTATGAAACATTTGCTCGGCTAAGTGTTTCTTCCTGGATCTTACATCTCAACTTTTTGAACACTTAAATAATTTCAGAGTAATGTATCTAAAACTTTTTTAGTTTGGACTAAAAAACACAGTATCACTTAATGTGCACTAAAGGCTTTGGTTACTGAAAAAGAATCTTTTTGGTTTCTATCCGCTATGTCTCATAAAATGTTTTGATACATAATTTAGTAAAATCTATATTTAATATGGATGTATGCTAAAATGTATCTCATAACAAGATACTATCCTCATTTTATAGGACATAAAAACATAACATAATGAACAGAAGTTTTCCATATTCAAAATCTGAGCTACTAAATGTCAACACTATGTTCCATGAGTGTAAAAATGGCCACAGAATTATGTTATTTTACAACAGCAACAGAGGCCTTTCGTTTTCTTTTAGGATGCAGTACACCATTGCACATGATTGTTAGAAACTAAAGCCACAAGGCTTTAAAAGAGAGCTTCTCTGGCTATGATATCTACAACCTAATTTTTGCTCATCTCATCATCAGTAGCCCAGGAAAGAAGATAAGCTACCAGGCCAGTGGTCTCAGGGGACAGTCACAGTTTTGTGCACCTATAACACCTGGAACCAAACGAAGCGGAAGTCTGAGATTCACACCTGCAGGCTAAGGGGAAGAAGAACAGAGTCGTGCCCGCACCCAGATCCCACAGTTAGAGGAACGCTGAGTGGGAGGTACCTGGTTAACAGAAGCCTCTGCGTTAGCCACGGGTGAAGGGGAGCGACAGGCAGGTGGAGAGGAAATCTCACTGTTGGTTCCCTCCTCCCCAGACTCTTCAGTGACAGGTGACAGCAGAGTGTGACAGCGACCTGCAGTCATCTGCCACGTAAAATGTAGCCCAAAGGACATGAAAATCAGTTAGCAATGTTAGCAACCGGACACAGGTCAAAACAGATAATTACATAATGAGGATTAGCATGACTGAGACTCTAATTTACTTAAGAATTCTGTGTTAGTATTGAAAAGTTTTGTCTTCAAGTGAAAAGGATGTTAGGGACCATTTGTAAAACCAACAGATGTGGGCTGCTTATCACATTCAAGAGTTTCGCTCCTGATTAAAAACAACTTTTTTTTTTTTGAGTGTATCTTTCTAAATAACTAGAAAAATCATGAATCATGCAAACAGGGAAAAGGTCAATGAAATAAGGCTTGGTCTTTTGCAAAAACCCAAGTTCCAAATATACTAAGACAATAAACGCATCTAAAGTAACATTGCTACAGGGCCCCAGTCTGGTTAGACAGTACTCAGGGAATGGCACATATAAGGAAAAATAAAAAGGATTGGAAGACACAATAGTTATCAAAACAATGCATTTTGGATGCAAAGTTTATAGGGATATAATGGCACAAAATAGAGATGGAGTATATTTCTTTTAATCTAAACTAAACTTTCTACTCTTGTCTTATTTTTCTCATAATAGTTTTTCTGCTAAATTTTATTAAACATTTACTCAACAGAGTACATGCACATATATAGTCAACCAGTTAGCGTGGCAAACGACTAGGTATATGCATCACTATTTTCCCATCCCCCAGAAAACTAGACACCTGTGCAAAGAAAAAAATTTTTAAACAAAGGTCACAGTCTCTCAGAATTACTGCTAACTTACTAATGAATAAAGAGCAAATTTGGGACAGGGCAACTCAGAGCCTTCAGTAAACAGTTTCATTTCAATTGTCACTGTCTACAGTGTCGAAGACAGGTTCTGATCCAAATGCAATCCAAAGGAGTTGAAGAAACTGCTCCTTAATTCGAATCTGCAAGGTCTAAAGCCAGTCCCTGAAATCAAGCTTGGTGGGGCTCCCAAGCTCGGGTCTGAAGAGCAAAGCAGGCAGGGGCTGATTCGATCCTTACCATGACCACAGAGGGGTGGGCCGAGGACGCAGGGAGGAGCTCTCCATCCAGGTCCTCGGTGCCTTCGGCCAGCCCCTCGACCTCCGTCACCGTCAGCAGCATGGTGGCGTGCTTGGCTTTCATCGTCAGCATCTTGCACTTGGAATTCAGGGCGGCGATCTGCTCCTGGTAGCCCTTGATCTTCTGCGCCAGCTCCTGAGGAAACATTTTCCCCCCACGGCGTGTCAGAGCAGCATCAAAAGGAAGCACAGGCGGTGGCGCTCATCTTCCTGCAGCGCCGGCCAATGGGCTGGTGGAGCAGCGCGGGCCGCCGGAGGCAGGATGTGCAGGGCGGCTGCCAGCCTGCATCGCACGGCCGAGCCAGACCACAGCGCAGCCAAGCCGGCGGGACCGAGAAAGCGCAGCGAGGTAATCGGTGCGGCTGAATGTCATCTAATCGCACGAGACGCTCCACGTGAAATCGCAAACTTACAACAACATGAAGAACTGGCAAAGTCCTGTAAAATGCCTCAAGCATCTGAAATTTACCAGATGGTTCATGCCATGGAAATTAGGTCATGTGATGACTAAAACTATCAAAAAAAAAAAAAAAAAATTGCAATTCTCAGCTCTTAGCACATACTGAGTACCTCCAACAGATGGCAGTCACTTAGTATACACAGGGTCGCAAATTAAACTGCCTGTCCGTTTCTGTGACCACAGGCAATTGTTTTTCTCCCCAGACAAGTTAGAAATTATACATGAAACCTTAATGTTTTCTGCTGATTGATCCCCAAATAAAATTCTGTGCTTTCATCATATTTCATCTCACCTACTCTACCATGCCTCAAATATTTCTGATCTTTCAAACTAGAGCTTTAAAGTGCTGTTGATATTTAATGGTTTCAATTTCATTTGCTCTTGAAAGAAATATGGTGAGAAATAGAGGTTTTAAAATTTATTAAGAGCTTAGTGAAGTGTGTTCTGGACAGCACACAGCTCTTAAAAAGATAACTACAGATACGTTTTGTTGTTAGGTGCTGTCGAGTCAGTATCTGACTCATAGTGACCCCTCATAGGGTTTTCAATGGCTGAGTGCTTCGGGATTGCCTTGGGAGTGGATTGCCAGGCCCTTCTCCTATTTTTGTGGTGCTGGGAATTGAACTCTGGACCTCAGAGACTGCCGCGCAGCGCTCTACCCACTGAGCTAAATCCCAGCCCCAGATATGTTTTAGGAGTATGGTAATTCTAAATGTTATAATTATACTTTCTTACTTGAATAAGAAATACTAGAAAATACCAAATTATTATTAAAGCAATATTTTCTAGTATCTTTAAAAAAGTGAATGTTCTAAAACATTAACGACTGAAATAAAAAGCTATTATTCTTTTCTATTCCTTTTATTTGGCTCCTTTCTTTGAGAAGCTGTCATTTGGTATTTTGCATAGAATTCATTCTGTGACACAGACATTAAACTTCAAGATCTTTAAAATAATGTGCAAAATAAAAAAATGAATAATATATATTCATTCATATATATGAAAGTATATATCATACATGTAACATTTTGTTATTGTGTTCTTTCTTCCATCCTCCCAAGTGAAAGAGGAAACAGTTATCAGGACTCAGCCAGCAGCTTGTCTGCTTGATTCTAGTACAGAATAGGAATTTTTCAAACAAGAAGTTAAAATATAGAAGTCATCACTTCTTTACCTCTGAGGCTGCAGTTACATAATTAACCCTAATAAGATTTTTTTTTTTTTTTTTTTTTTTTTTTTTTGGTCAGTACTGGGGTTTGAATCCAGGGCCTCACGCCTGCATGCTTTGCAAGTACTGGACCACTGAGCTGCACACCCTGGCCCATTTTTTTACTTTTTGAGACAGGGTCTTGCTAAATTATGCAGACTGCCTCTGGTCTCGAATTTGTGATCTTCCTGCCTCCACCTCCCGAGCCACTGGAATTACAGGTATGCACCACCATGCCCGGCTTCCCCTAATAAGGTTTTTAAAGACTATAATGATTATATAGCTGTTTACCACCTGGAGTCTGGTGGGTGGTGGAGTCTGGTGGTATTGATATATGATATTTATTATACTTAGTTAACATGCGATATGGAAACATCTACCAGCTCATTGAACTCCTTGAACTCAAGGAAACTAAGCTTCCTTACAACAGCTTCATGTTTTGTGCCCTAAGAATAAGCTTGAGGAATCTTTGAGAAGTAGACTCAGACTTATCCCTCACCCACTCTATGCCCATATGACTAGAAACAGCTCCCTACTGCAAGTGCTCTTTCCTCAGGTGAAAATCTCAATTTTATTATGCATAAAGCTTATGTGGATTGCTTGTTAAAAATGCAGCTCTGGTCACCACTCACATTAACTGTGATTTACTAGGTTTATGAGACTCTGCATTTCATTGCCAACCCCTGTGACTCTAGGACTTCCTTCCATAAGAAAAATCCTGGTTGTGTCTCATGATTTTTGTAGGCTCATTATTCAAGTTGTGGCAAATCCTATAAAATAAAATGGAGCCCTAGTGGGTGCATGAGTTACCCATTTTCAGGGAAAAAAATATATATAAATAGATGATAGATAAACAGATAGATAAATTTGTGCTGTTTCTAAAAATGATTATAAAGGTGGGACTCCCAGGTGCAGTGGTCTTTCCAAAGAAAGCAGCCCTGTAGGATGCTCCTGACTTAGGAGCACATCCTTTTTCTTGTTTCTTTTTTATTTTATTAAGTTTTAAAATTTTTTAATTTTCTAATTTTTGCGGTACTTGGGGGTTAAACCCAGGACTTTGCACATATTTTGCAAGTGCTCTACTGTGGGGCCCATGTTTTTAATCTTTTACCTTGGGACAGAGCCCCGCTAAGTTTCACAGGCTGCCTCTGGCCTCCAAGCTGCAATCCTCTTGCCTCTGCCTCCTGAGTCCCTGGGATTACAGGCTGGAGCCACTGCACCTGCTAGGAGCATATCTCCTGTGCCCAAAAGAAAGCTAAGAAGTCTGAATATTCTGTCTTAGGACTTAAAAGTAGTAGGATCTTTTTTTTTTTTTCCAAATTAAATGCAACTTTGAAAAAAATAAAAATAAATGTGAATCCCTTAGAACTAAATCAATTGGGTTATTTTTCTGAGTTGAAGTTCTCCATACCAAAACTGGACTCACCTTCAGACTGAAAGTCAATTAAAAGCAGACAGAAAATACAGGGAAAAGCCCTCCTCCCGATTTTTATATTGTCATCAGTCAGGCTTTCTCCACTCAGCACCTTCCTTCCTGTATTTGTTTTATACACACACGGTAAGGTAATGAGCTTCACACAAGAAGACGTGATTATGTACCTGAAAATGTGTTCTAAATCACATGGTGAAAGTAATACACGTCTACATAAATGTTTACAATTGTGAGAAGATGTGGCAAAATGAACAGGTCCCTGAACTAGGAGCCAGGAGGACGGAGTCTTCTAGGGACCCTGCAGAGAGCTCACTCTGCTCTCTTGGGCGAGTCACTTATCTTCCTGGACCTTCTCCTTCTCCTTTGTGCTACGCTATAGCCCAGTTGTTGCTACAAAAGAAAAACCATGGCATTTGGATGCAAAGATACTGGATTAGAGCCCAGTTTCATACGGTGACTAGATTTGGGAGCTCAGGAAGTCACTTTTTTAAAAAGCAGCTTTCTTATTAATACAAAGGAGATTATAAACTGGGCATGATTGTTTATGCTTGTAATCCCAGCTAAGGGCAGAGGATCACAAGTTTGGGGCCATCTAAGGCTACATAGAAAGTTTCAGGCCAGCCTGAGTTATATAGAGAGAACCTACTTCAAATAAATAAATGAATAAATAAAGCCTAATCCTCACAGGATTAATATAAAAAAAGATATAAAATTTTGTTATTTTTAAAAACATACAACAAAAAAACTATAGTAATTGTCATTGGTATTCTGGACACATACAAGTAAAATACTTTCTAGACCATAATAGAAGAGTTGAAACAAAATTTGGGATCTTATGAAGTAAGAGTAAAAATAATTTCAAAGAAAATATGTAGTATATAATCTAATGTGTACATTATACAGACAATAGTTTCAAACATGGGCACAACATATTAAAGTGCATAAGAGAAGTAGCTAACATAGATGGTCTATAGTTGTAGAAGTCAATGTATGTGGGATATTTATTTAAATTATTTTATTAATCATATGTAAACATAAAGGGCATACTTCATCAAGAAATTAAAGAACTGCCTTTGGGAAGGGGGAAGTAGCATTTTCCATGATTTAAGGGAACATTGACATTTTCTGAGAACCTTTTACTATAATACTTGGTCTGGAACAATTGTTCTAATAACAAAGCCAAAACAGGCAGATGGGAGGATAAATTAAATGCCTATCCTTGGCATCTGGGATTTAGCTCAATTGGTAGAGCGCCACTCTGCAGTGTCTGAGATCCCGGGTTTGATTCCCAGCACCGCAAAAATGGGAGAAGGACCTGGCAATCCACTCCCGAGGCAATCCTGAAGCAATCAGCCATTGAAAACCCTGTAAAGGTTGCTGTGAGTTAGACACCACTCGATGACAAGGACACTTAACAACAACAACAACATCCTTGGCACAGAAAATTAAAACACCTACCTCCAAGTCCCTTACTAAAATTCATGGGTCTAAGCACTAGCCCCTAAGTGAAAGGGTGAACTTAACTTACTGTATATAGGAATTAACAGGCCCAGGCCAAGGAAGGGAATGAGCTGCTGAGTGTCAGTGGGCTCTGTCACTCCAAGCCGTGATCTCTGAGACCAAGGGCGTGTAATAAGTGTCTAAGGTCTAAGGTCACCATGGTGCCCAAGGAACAAGGAGCAGGCACATTTGTAAACTGGGAAAGGGTGATAAGCCCAATTTAATAATTGGCAAAATAAATCACAAAGAACATTCTCTAATTTTAGAGAATGAAATTGAAATGGCCAAAATATGTAGGGCAACTTATTTTCTTTTTAATATGAATTATTCTTTTTTTTGTTCTGAGGGTGAACAATGCAGCAAAGCCTGAAGCATTGCTCTTTCTTATAGGTATTAAAATCAGGAAGTAGACCATTTTCCATGTATTAACAGTTGTTTCGGATGCAGGCAACATTCAGCATGTCCTGGCTGAGCTCTGTCATGAACAGCACATAAAGAGGTTATGGAATGCAGCTGAAGACAGACGTTACTGGATCAGCAAAAATCACTCTCAAAATGCAAAGACTGGCAAACTAATGCTGAGGAATCGAACACATTATGTGCAGGACGGCAATAAAACAAAACAAAACAAAACCCCCAAACCTCTCTCTTTCCAGTTGCTAATCAAGCCAGTTTTCTGCCCCTGGTCCTCTGCCTACCCTCTGCTCTCACCTCGTGCCGAGAAATCTGCATTTGCAGCTCCTGGATGTTGCTGGTGGCCACTGGTTTGTCTTCGATCTCTCTGTGAGCCCCTTCTATCAGCTGTTGCAGATGCTTCATTTCTTGCTCATACTGTTCGTATTGTACCACAGCCTCCTTTGGAAAGAAGAAAGAAAGAAAGAGAGAGAGAGAGAGAGAGAGAGAGAGAGGGAGGGAGGGAGGGAGGGAGGAAGGAAGGAAGGAAGGAAGGAAGGAAGGAAGGAAGGAAGGAAAGAAGGCAGGCAGGCAGGCAGGCAGGCAGGCAGGCAAGCAGGCAGGCAGGTGGTCAGAAAGAAAGAGGAAGAATGGAAAGAAAGAAAGAAAGAAGGAAGGAAGGAAAGAAAGAAAGAAAGAGAGAGAAAGAGAGAGAGAGAGAGAAAGAAAGAAAGAAAGAAAGAAAGAAAGAAAAGAAAGAAAGAGAGGGGGAGGGAGAGAGGGAGGGAGGGAAACAGAAAAAAATAAAGAAAGAAAAAGTGATTTTCTTTCTGTATCAAAAACTCATAAGTGACTATGCCTCTAGCATTACCCCCTGTTTCCCTGTGGGTTTAGAAAATCAAGAAGTGATGGGCAAAAGCACTAAATGGTTCAAATTCTCAATGTTTACTGGGATACGTCCAAGATTTCTCTTCAAAATACTGTAATACAATTACTGAAGGAATCCAGCAGGTAAGTGGCTAGTACTCCTTCTCATCTCCTTACTCAAATGGTCCTAAAAACGAAACATCGTGGTCAAAAGGTAGAAGTCATATGGAAAACAGGCTTGCTTCAGTCCTCCATCCATGAAATAGTGAATAACAAGTGAGAGCCACACCCAAGAGCTGACATAGGAGATAAAAATATGAATTATGCATGACTTCTAGCCCCAGGAATTTAAAGGCTAACAAATTACAAGGTAATATAAGGAGCAAGGATAGTTGATCAAAAGAGCCACTAGTGCCAGGCATGGGGCCTCACACCTGTAATCCCAGCACTCAGGAGGCTGAGGCAGGAGGCTAGAAAGTTTGAGGCCAGCCTGGGCTATACAGTGAGTTCAAGGCCAATGTGCACTACATAGTAAGACCCTGTCTCAAAATTTTTTTGTTAATTATAAAAAAAGAACCATTAGTGATTTTAATGAGGCTACTGATACAGTTTTTGCTAAAGTAGGTAAATATTAATTGAAACAAGATAGACAATAAATGGGCTGGGATTTAGCTCAGTTGGTAGAGCACTGCGCTGCAGTCTCTGAGGCCCTGAGTTCAATTCCCAGCACCGCAAAAATGGGAGAGGGGCCTGGCAATCCACTCCCAAGGCAATCCCGAAGCACTCAGCCATTGAAAACCCTATGAGGGTCGCTATGAGTCGGATACCGACTTGACGGCACCTAACAACAACAACAATATATAATAAATAATGAATAAATAATGTCATTTCTTCATGGTTAATTTTTTTCTCTCTTATTAGGTGAAGAGGCTAAGATTTATGCTCGAGCATAATTTATAGGCAAGAAAATGTATTTAATGAGTCAATAAGCCCCTATTACCAGGTTCTAGATGATTTTCAGGTGAATAAAAATAGGCAAAAGACAATACAGGTCATTCTTTACATAAAAATAAAATGACCAGAAGTTAGTTTTCACCAAAAGATATTTTTCGTAGAGCTTTCTCCAGGCCTTTGTGAGTGTTCTAAATGATAATGTTTTAATCTCCTTATTTTATATAACCACAACACTGTCAAATTTAGCACTCTGGCTGTGTTTTGATGGCTGAGCCCACACAATGCTAAGAAAAGCAGCGCCGTGACTCATGCCTGGTCGCTGTGCTGGCGGGGGCCCTGCCAGTGGAGCTCGGGGCCCAGCTGCACCTGCCTGCATGACGTTGTACTGCTGGATGGCCGTGTGCTGCAGCTGGCTGGCCTCCTCCTGCAGCCGCAGAGCCGCGTGGCACAGCGGTAGGCTGGCGACCACGTCCTCTGGGATCCGGAGAGCGCTCTGGGAAAGCTGCACGGCTTGCACCTTCGGCTTCAGCGACTCCATCTCAGACAGCAGATGCTAAGGGAAATGTCAGAGTTCAAAATCTGAACACTTTCATCATGAAGTGCGTAAGCACAGACACGTACTGGATTATTGCTCCAAGTTAGAAAAGTTTTACAAGGCCTGTGTATTTAAAACAGTGCATTTAGTGCTAGGACTATCACGGAATTTTGAAAGCCTGCTTTATAGGTCTCTAATCATTCTCTCTAAATTGTTTTTGCTTACCTGTCGATGAGAGAGCTGCTCCTTGAGACTAAGGCGCCCAACCTCTGGAGAAGTCAGAGTTGCCTGGGCTTGTTCCAAAGCAGCCTGTAAGTTTCTCAGCTCTGCTTCAAATTTCTTCATATCCTGCAGAGTAAAAGCCACTTGAATATCAACATATTGGACTTGAGGTTCAAAGTCATAGGTGAAGAATAGCATCAAAATCAAGAAAACACATTATAGGAGAACACTCTCTTGCCAGATGGCATCATCATTGTTTGTTTGTTTGTTTGTTTTTTAGCCATAATGTTTTTTTTTTTTTTTACCTTGGCTGCATCTTGAAGACTCTGCAAACGGATTCTGATCATCTGCCGAAACTCCTCCGTCTCTCGTCCCAGGTCCGCCACTTGCTGAGACATTTTTTCTGTACAGTACACACTCGCCAGGCACTGTACTTTCTCAGCCATTGCTTCCAGATCACTGTCAATTTCTTCAGATTCTTCTAGCAGGGTCTAGAGTGAATCGCCAACACTCATGAAATCAGCAGGTAGATAGAGGGGTACGGGGAACATAGTGTGGTGTACAGACCCGCAGACTGGCAAGAGGGTGGAGAGCTGCGTTGTAATCCAGGCTGCTCATGTCCACCAGGCAGGTTCTTGTGGACACAGACTTATTTGACTTTCTGTGCCTGCTTCCCACTTGCTAGCTACCTACTGCTGTACCTATCTCAGAGAAAAACAAATCAAACTTCAGGAACCTCAGTGGTTCGCCAAGGCCATATGTTATGAAGGGTAGGACCATGGGGCTCAGGATGTGTCCACCTCAGGCTGCCTCCTTGTGAGAGTCCAGAAATGAGAATTCCAGCGGTGGCACTGTGCAGGCACACCGTGTGTCTTGATCATGTCTCCAGACCTGCCTTTCCCCATATTTCAACTCTCATGGTCTGTCTAAGACCTAAGTCTATAGCTCCTTAAGAAACAAAAATAAGACAAGAGCATTACAGACAAAAACCTTTGGGCACTTGTTTTGATTGAAACAAGGAGGTAGAAGCTACTTGCAATGGGAATGGAAGAAATGTACAGCCCTCATCACCTATTGGGACCAACAATACAAGTAGACTTCACATGCATGCAAATATTACATCCAAATAGGTGCTGTCTGCAAAGGAGAGTGAAAGAGAGGCCAAATGTGCAGGGATGACTCAGGTGAGAGGCGCTGCAACTTGTTGCAAGTTTGGGAGAAGGCTCCATGGAAGAATGAGATCTGAGCTCAGTTGGAAGGACGTTAGCATTTTGACAGATGGGGAGAAGAGAAAAGACTTTTCAGGCTGAGGGAAGAGCAGACACAGAGGCATAGGGTTGGAAGAGCACAGTCTATGCAGCTGGGGAGGTAGATGATGGGTAAAAAGAAGAAATGGGGATGGGATATTATTCTTAGGTAATAGATTTTTTTTTTTTTTTTTTTTTTTTTGCAGTACTGGGGGTTGAACCCAGGGCCTCACGCCTGCATGCTCTGCAAGTGCTGGACCACTGAGCTGCGCCCTCAGCCCATTTTTTTAGTTTATTTGAGACAGGGTCTCACTAAGTTACTGCCTCTGGTCTCGAACTTGTGATCCTCCTGCCTCCACCTCCCAAGCTGCTGGGATTACAGGCGTGCGCCACCGCGCCCGGCTAGATTTTTTTTTTTTTTTTAAATAATGAAGTACTTTTTTCTTTTCACAATGAATATAACGCATACATGTTATAAAACATATGGCTGAAAAATACGAGAAAACAAGATGTCCCGTTATTTCAGAGCCCGGAGATAAGTTGAAGAAAGAATTGCTGGTGCGTTCAGGCACATTTGCAGGCAAGTTCATAGCATCACTACAGTTTTCCATCTTTCTCTTTTACCTGATGTTAGAACACATGGGTTTTCTCAGTGTGTGCTCTTTTGGGGTAAACACAGGCTGCTTCCCTTCCTGCAGGAAATAGATGAGGACTCCCCAAAACAGAATCCACGAGCTCAGTTCTCTCCTGAGCTTCTGTGCACACAATCCTTGTGCTTTTTTCCTACAACCTGGGATGCAGTCAATGTACCCAGCTTCCCAAGTCATCGACGCTTGGGAATCATCCTTGACTCCTCTTTCTCTTTCTCTCACATCCAATCATCTCCAAGATGGATAATTCCTGCTCTTCACTATCTCTAAATTTCTCTCTTCTCTTCTCAGTCTCCAAAGAAAGGCTTTGTCCTTGTCTACTGGAGTACTGAAATCACCTCTTCCATTGTCTTACACCAGCAATTTGGTTTCCACGTGATCCTGTGTTAGCTTTCTTGAACTACCAGCCTGAACGTGTCCTTTGAAGGCAGTGTATCTGTCAAAGGCTTCAGAGTGACTCTAGGATAAAGTCCAAGTTCCTAACAGGCTTTTATCACCTGTGGCTTTCTTAACTCTTGAGTTTTATCTCTTAGCCCTCTTTCCAGTTTTCCGGGGCACCAAACAGCTTCTTGTGCTCTTATAGCTAGAATTCTCACAACACAATGCACTTTTGTCTAAATCATCCTCCACTAGCAGGCTGCTATATTCTTCAGCACGCAGCGCAGAGGCCCCTCTTCCTAAGAAGCCTCCCTTATCCTTCTTCCTAGAGCAGGCTGTCTGGGTTCAGCATCTCCTGCAGGCTCCTTCAGCACCCTGAGCTCACTCTCTGTAGCCAGCTCAGCATTGTAATTGTCTTCTTTCTCTCTGTCCTCTCCTCTAACTGATCAATTCCATGGGCACAGGGAATATGCTCTGTATTCCAAATGGTAGCAAAATATCTAGATTGGGAACATACTTCGTAATTGCTTGTTGGGTAAATAAAGGAATGAATATATGCAGAAGCTAATAAAAAAAACTTCATGATCTCTTCAAAAACTGAATTCTATTTCATCTTAGACAAATATTTTTACCCAGAAATAGTACTCAACATTTAAGGTGTTTTTTTTTTTTTTTAATTTCACTACAGTCATTGATAGTGCATAAACTATTTTCTGCATTTTGGATTGTAGCCTTAGTAATGGATACAAGAAGTATGATAAACAGGTTAGAGTAATGAAATCTTTGAAGATCACCATATATTTGGATAAGTATTTTTCAAAAAGATTTTACTAGATCATCAGTAGTGGATCATCAGTAGTTAAGGAACACCTTAAGGAAGAGATTTTAAAAAATAGTGTTAACACGACAGTGAAAGTTCTCTATCTTCTTTTCTACGTAAATTTAAATTTCTAGATTTCTAATGAGGTTGGATGTATTTATATAGTTTACAAGTCGATTTAACCTAAGTCTTGTCTATTAATCTCAGCATTTCTTAAATGAGTAGCATTGTTTAAGAACGTCATCTTGAGAAGAGTGTGCAAGGTTGACTAGAGAAGGAAGGTTAAGGACGTAGGGGAAAATTAGGAGCTGTCAAAATAACGCAGGAAGAGAAAAACGAGGCTTTGATCTATAACCCAAGTGGAATGGAAAAAGGGATTCATTTAAAAGATAAAAGTATACATACATTTTATAGCATAAAATGTAGAAGACTACATATAAAATCTAGAAGACTTAAGGATATAAAAGACCTAAGGATATAAAATCTAGCTATAAAATCTAGAAGACTTAAGGATATAAAATCTAGCTACAAAATCTAGAAGACTTAAGCATATCCATGTAACCTAAAGAAAAGTCAATATATATTTTATAGCAAGATAATTAGCCTGTTAAATTTGTTGTTGTTATTAGGTGCCATCAAGTTGGGTCCAACTCATAGTGACACTATGTACAAGAGAACAAAACACTCCCCAATTCTGTGCCAGGCACACAATCTTATTTATATTTAAGCCCATTGTTGCAATCACTGTGCCAATCCATCCAGTTGACGGTTTTCCTTTTTTGTTGTTGTTGACCTGCCACTCTCCCAAACAAGATGTCCTTCTCTAGGGATTGATCCCTCCTGACTACATGCCCAAAATACATAAGATGCAGTCTATCCATGTTGCTTCAAAGGAGCACTTTGGTTGCACTAGTTCTAGGATAGATCTGTTGCTTCTTTTGGCAGTCCACGGCATATTCAATATTCATCTAGAGCACCATAACTCAAAAGCATCAGTTCTTCTTCTGTCTCCTTTATTCAATGTCTAGCTTATGCCAAATATCATGGCATAAGTCAGGTGCACCTTTGTCTTCAATGTGACATGTTTACTTTTCAATACTTTATAGAGGTCTTTTACAACAGATTTTCCCTATGCAATGCATCATTTGATTTCTTGAGTGCTGTTTCCATGGGTGTTGATTGTACTACCAAGTAAAGCAAAATCTTGGACAATCTCATTCATTTCTCCATTTGTCATGAAGTTGCTTATTGATCCAGCTGTAAGGATTTTTGTTTTGTTGATATTGAGGTACAATCCATACTGAAGGCTGTGTTCTTTGATCTTCATCAGTAAATGTTTCAAATCCTCTTCACTTTCAGCAAGCAGAGTTGTGTCATCCATATAATGCAGGTTGCTAATCTTCCTCCAATCATGATGCTGCGTTCTTCTTTATAAAGTCCAGCTTCCCAGATTATTTGCTCAGCATAGTAATTGAAGAGGAACAGTGAAAGGATATATCCCTGACACACACCTTTCTTGACTTTAAACCAGGCAGTGTTTCCTTGTTCTGTTCGAATGACTGCCTCCTGGTCCAAGTATAGAACCCTCATTAGTACAACTAAGTGCTCTGGTATTCCCATTCTTCATGTGTTATCCATAATTTGTTATGATCCACATAGTCAAATGCCTTTGCATAGTGAATAAATCATACTGGATTATTGCTCTGGTATTCCCTCTGCTTTCAGCTAATATCCATCTGACATCAGCAGTGATGTCCCTGATTCCCCGCCCTCTTCTGAATCCAGCTTGATCTTCCTGCAGTTTCCTGTCTATCTACTGCTGTAGTCACTTTTGAATGATCTTTAGTAAAATTTTGCTTGTGTGTGATACAAATGATATTGTTCGATAGTTTCCACATTCAGATCCTCTTTCTTGGGAATAGACATAAATATGGATCCCTTCTAGTCAGTTGGCCAGCTGTTTTCTAAACCTCTTGGCATAAGCCTGTTAGATATCTTTGTCTAATTCAAAATGATGAAATAATTTCCTGCATAATTTGACCAAAAGGAAAGGAACAATTTTTTTTTTTTTTTTTTTTTGTCACACAACTTTATAGGAAATGAAGTAATGCTGCCACCATGGAATGTGAACTCATTGTCTATTCCCAGCCCCCAACTTCCTGCTGAAGGTCATGAGACTGAGCTTTGGCAGAAGGCTGAGAAAAAGAAGGTAGGAGAACTCCAGTGGAGCACCTGCATGCTCCACATAGGTGAAACTATTTGATCTTCATGAATCTGACATGTGAATATTTTCATCCCCATCTTATAGATAAGGAAAACAGAATTAAGAGAGGCAAAATATTTTTCTCTAAATCACACAGTCCCAAAAGGCAGAACCTGGTTTCCCTATCTGCCTGAGGGTGGAACCAATAATCTTTCCATACTTCATTGCATCTTTTAATGCTGAAAGATTTCTCTGTATATAATTGTTTCAAAGAAGCTGCCAAGCCAGACGCTGTGGCAAATGCCTGTAATCCCAGTGACTCAAGAGGCTAAGGCAGGAGGATGGCAGAGTCAAGGCCAGAGACAGCCTGTGTAACTTAGTGAGTCCCTGTCTCAAAATAAAAAATAAAAATGAGGCTGGGGGTGCAGCTCAGGGGTAGAGCACTTGCCTAGAATGCATGAGGCCTGAGTTCAACCCCCAGTACCGAAAAAGAGGGAGGGAGAGAGGGAGGGAGAGAGAGAGAGAGAGAGAGAGAGAGAAACAAAAAACAAAAAACAAAAAACCAAAGCTCTCTCCCAGAAAGAAAGAAAGAAAAAAAAAAAAAGAAGGAAGGGGGGAGAAAGAAAAAAAAGGAAAAAAAAAAGAAAAGAAAAGAAAAGAAAGAAAGAAAGAGGGAGGGAGAGAGAAAGAAAGGAAGGAAGGAAGGGAAAGAAACGGAGTCGTGAGGGAATGATAATTTTTAGTCTTGGGGAAAGGGTGGTCTAGGGAATATGGAGTATATTAATGAATACACAGTCTCATGAAATCTCATGGGTAGCTACTTTCTATCAAACCAGAACACTTAGCATCCTTTTTATGTAGTATCTACAATAATTTTACATCAGATCCTCTAAATTTTGTGGTAAACTAGCTGGTTAAATCAAATTGCTCTTTCTTAGCTCTCTGAAAACTTCTTTTCCTAAAGTTACCTGATGTAAAATGTACTGTTCCCGAAGTTGGCTTGCAGAATTCCACGTAATCTTTCCATGTATCAACACTTTAGCTTTATCAATCCACTTCAAAATTAAGTCAAGCGTTTCGTTGTATTCTTCTAAATGGGATGCTGCCTAAAAAACCATTAACATTCATATAACAAATGTAAACTCTGCCTTATGAACTAGAACTCAATCTCTGATCTGTCTCTTTGGATACAACAACCCTAGGAGTTGGCCATTATATCTGTGATATTGTAAGGGATCATGGAAAATCACTTTCCTATTAAAAATCTGTCAAAGATTTCCCAATGACTACAGGACAAAATCCAAGTTCTTAATATGCTTGAACTATTTCTTGTATCCTTATACTCCATTTTCACTTCACTCCTCTATCTAGGCTCAACTCCATTCCTCTTCCACATGCCACTGGATAAAACAGTGGCAGATGGAGACTGAAGAACACCATGCATCAATGCTCTCATTCATTGGATGCGAACTCCTAGTGTTACCTTGACCCTGATTGTATGAATAATAGTTAATCAATCACAAAAGTGCAGTTTATAATCAAGAATTATAATGAATATGCTACTTGAGCCTAAGTAAATGCAAACTAATATATCTATAGCTTACTTTAGAATACCTGAATTTGGCCCAAACTGATTTATAGAACTTGTTGATGGATGAAATGTTTACTTTACAATATATTTTTCCAGTTTACAAAATATCCACCCCCAAATCCATTTTGATGATCCCTTTTTGTCAGTGAATTTATGTTGTTGTTAGGTGCCATCGAGTTGTGTCCAACTCATGGTGACCCTATGTACAACAGGTGAAATACTGTCCGTGCTTCTCTGTTATTCATAGGTTCTCAATGGCTGATTGTTTTTTAGGAGTGGGTTTCCTGGTCCTTCTCCCAAGCCTACAGCACCTGGTGTTCCCAAGTGGTCTCCCATCCATGTACTAACCAGCCCTGACCCTGCTTAGCTTCTGAGATCTCATGGGATCAGATGCCACAGTGCTTTGGCTGCAGGCAGTGAATTTATAACATGTTTGATATGAAATAAACACAAGTTTAAGTATAAACCTTAGGAATACAAGCATTGCATGAAACAAATTACATCTAAACTACTTGCATCCCTGCCTATGTTATCTTTTTGTTTGTTTTCAAAACAGAAATGTAGAAGATTAAATGCCTTAGAGCATTTTGCTCAGTGGCCTGGAACACATACCTGGTTGAGCTTGGAGAGCCGATTCTCAGCCTGTCTCATGGTCTGCTGGTGAAGTTCGGTCAGCTTCCCTATCTTTTTGGCCAGCGGCTTGCCCAGTTGGCCATTCTGTTCTGAGAATTTTTGTACAGCTGCATTTAAGTCCATTAACTTTGCATGACAGCCATCTAATTCTTCTCCCAGCACCTACATGGTCATCAAAAAGAAAGAATGTTAGATTACAGAAAATAAGTTTCCTCAAGTTTTCTACGATCAAGCTTATATTTCAAATAATTTTTGTAAAAGCCAATTATTGCAATTAATAATGCTACTATGATCTGGTCTTCTGCATTTCTTGGGTTGGAGGGACAGAGGAGAATGTATTATAATCCTGATGTTTATTTTTAGAGTGAGAGGGCTCATGTTTTCCTTCTGCCCCACCCAAACGGGTTAGTCTCACTTAACCCCTGAAAAGGGTGCAAAAATAGACGTAACTACCAACAATACAATTCACTTTGGAATCCACAAGCTTAAAGTCTTAAATCATCATTTAGCCTTTTGATACTCTTCTCTCTTATACACACATGCATATAGATTTATTGTGGTTGTTGTTAGGTGCTGTAGAGTTGTGTCTGACTCATAACGACCCTCATAGGGTTTTCAATGGCTGATTGTTTCGGCATTTTCTTGGGAGTGGATTGCTGGATCCTTCTCCCATTTTTGTGGTGCTGGGAATTGAACCCAGGACCTCAGAAACTACAGAGCAGCACTCTACCAACTGAGCCAACTCCCAGCCCATAGATTTATTAATGCAGTTCAATTCCAATGATAAATCATGTATGTGTATTTGTGCTATTACATTTACAAAATATCTTATCTGCCTACTTTTACTACTGGGTTTTAGTGAAGTAAAGTTTGCTAGGAAAGCTAGCTTTATGTATATCCCCATATACATAAACTGACTCCAGGAAAACAGTTAATTCATTCAGGGGCATCCCTTATATTCCCACCTCTCGTTCCTCCTTACCTTCTGCTCAGTTTTAGCCTGAGCTAAATTGTCAGTTTTGGCTTTCAGCTTCGTTAGAATAGCTGTGAGATCTTTGGCTACCTTCTGAGTCTGCCGGCTGAATTCCTGGCTTGTGGCCTTGCTCTGCTCAAGTTCTTTTACTTTGTCTTGGATCTAAATGATCAGTAAGAACAACAAAACAAGCCATGGTTAAAATTGGATAACAAATGCGAAAATTCTCATGTGACGGTAACTAGAGGTATTTCAAGTAGATGCTGTTGCTTTGAGCCTATGCTTTCTAAGAGCAGCTACTTAACAAGCTCCTCTGGCTTCCAGGGTGGCCTTACTTCCCATAAGCTTTGTACCTTTATTCCACTCCTACTATTGTTCCAGCAAGAAAACAATTGCTACACATTGTTCCATGATTCAGTTATTATTTACAGAATACCCATTCCAGATGGCTGTGTAGATAGCTGAATCCTAGCTTCTGAACTTAATAACTTTGTGACCCTGAGTGTACAAACTCCTCTAAGCCTTTTCCTTCAGTAAATAGAAAATTTCTCCCCAATAGCTAGAGGCATGGGGATGTATTTCCAAGCACCCTTTCGTAAGTGTCTGTTGCTGTCTGACTCATAGTGACCCTGTGCACAACAGAACGAAATACTCCCTGACACTGTGCCACGCCCAGCACTGTGTCAGTGTTTTCCCACTATTCATAGGATTTTCAATGGCTGATTGTTTCAGGATTATTCCAGGACTGGGCTGCCAGGTCCTTCTCCCATTTTTGTGGTGTTAGGGATCAAACCCAGGGCCTCAGAGCATGCAGAACAAGTGTTCTACCAACTGAGCTAAATGCCAGTGCAAGCTATTAGTGATCTATTAATTCTTTTGTTAACTTTCCAATTATATCTCTTTAGTATGCCAACAAAACATGAAGTACATTGAATGGAAAGGAAGGTGGAAAAGATGAGATGGAGTTGGAGGTCCAGCTCAGTAGTGGAGAGCTTGCCGAGCATGTGTGAGGCTGTGGGTTCAACCCCTGAATACTGAAAGAAAAAAAGATGAATTAACATTTATAAATTTCTAATGGACTGGTTTGATATGAGAGCAGACATTTGATGAGAATAAAATGTTAGAAAGAAAGTGGTAAAGAGGACACTCTTTTCTTTATATACATGAGAGGAGGCCTTAATAAAACCTCTTTTGTAAGGAGGAAACATACCATTAAAAGAATAGGGTTTTGGCCTACATCATTTTGAATTGAGTGTCAAAGTAGCTGGAACACATAAGAATAACTCTACTAGAGGGAAAGATATCCAGAGAAAAAGAATATTGAACTGTAAAGTTTTCTGAAGACCTGAACTAATGAAGTCATCTTTCCTAGTAGAACTTCCAACATCCAAGAAATCAAATAGGTCAATTAAATATTCAAAATATAAAATAGTGTTATGCTATTTTATATTATGATTAAAAAATCATGTTGCAGTAGAATTGGACTTTGATGAGATGAGATTTTTAAAACACTCTGCTTTTTATATTGTTGTTGTTGTTAGGTGCCATTGAGTCGGTATCCAACTCATAGCGACCCTACGTACAACAGGCAAAACACTATTGTCAGTGCCTCTCTGCTATTCATAGGGTTTTCAATGGCTGATTGATTTTTGGGAGTGGGTTGCTGGGTCCGTCTCCCAAGCCTACAGCACCTGATGTTCCCAGGTGGTCTCCTATCCAACTACTAACCAGGCCCGACCCTGCTTAGCTTCTGAGATCTGACAGGATCAGATGCCACCATGCTACGGCTGCAGGCGCTTTTTATATTAGAGATTCCAAAAAGTTCAACATTCTTGTATGAATTTAATAGCTTCTATTTTCTATTTCATGCAGTATATATCTTCTCTTTGTCCCATATAGAAAGATTTTAACCAGGCTTTAATGGTGTTAGCATTCAGACACCAAGACATTACAGTATATTTCCATACAGATGCTGTGCGATGCTATTTTCACTACATCAAAGTGTGTCCTCTTTATGAAACCAAAAATAGAAATTTCCCTCTGGTCTCAGCACCAGAAAGAACTATGTATTTTTTTTTCTAGGAAAAAAAATCATTTTCACACTTGTAGTCATGGATTCTATTCCCTGCATGCCTTTCCTTGGTTATTTGGAAGTCAGCGTCAAACTGAAGGTCATCCTAAAACAACATGGCCGCACAGCATGGATTTTGGTAAAAACGTCATCCCTGGCTTTACCTGTTTTTAAATCTTCCTTTGTTCTTTTCCTCAAATATCCTCCCTTACCTATCTTATGTCTCAGCTCTTCTAGCTGAAACAACAGGTAGAAGACTGGAACATTCTGGGTACTCAATACATACTTTAATACATGAAACAAATCATATTTTTTGCTCACTTAAGCCATTACTTTAAACATGAGGGAAGTAAATAATTTATCTTTATTTGTACGACATGATTTATTGTCCATATCTATGATCATCTGTTGTGTTTCTTGCCAACGAATAACTTTTAATTTAGTATTAATTGTTTTTATAGTGATCTATTACTTTACTTTGTTTCCAAGAAGAAAAGACTGTAAAAATCAAGAACTCTAATACAAAAGGTTCGATCCTGTAGAATAGAAAGCCACTCTTTTTTGTTTTTGTTTTCTTGAGACAGGTCTTGACATATAATTCGGGCTGGAACTCTCTCTTCCCCCGCGTTGGCTTCCCAAGGGCTGGGATTACAGGTGGGAGCTACTGCACCCAATAAGAACCACTCTTTCTTGATCATAAGTTTACCTGATCATGAATCTTTAGGTCCAATGCCACTTCAGCTAACTGAAGGGAGATTTCAGAAGGTAATATAATGTTAAGACCCAAGTACTTTTTCTTCTGTTCTTCTGCCATTTTCTCAACATTCTGTCGGTGGTTTGTGGCCTCTGTCAGGAGGATCTGAAGAAAAGATCCCAATAAGATATTTCTGAAAGGCTGATAAGTAGCATGCTTTTTATGGGTGTAGAGATAAAACTGTCTATTGTTCATCAATATAGGATTAAGGGCAGACTTAGACAAACACCTTGAAAGAAAAATAAACTGAATACGAAGCATGTCTCCTTTTACAAGACAAACAAAAAACAATCCCATGAAGTTTTACTAAATGTCTTTTACATAATACATGTCTAAATACTTTAATTCACTATTTCATTAAATATGAACAAGAGTGTCTAGTTAAAATAAGAGTAATTATTATTTTTTTTAAATGATAACCATAGAGAATGAGCCTGCAGCCATAGCCCTGTGGCATCAGATCCCGTCAGATCTCGGAAGCTAAGCAGGGTTGGGTCTGATTGGTACTTGGATGGGAGACCACCTGGGAACACCAGATACTGTAGGCTTGGGAGAAGGACCTGGCAACCCACTCTCAAAAATCAATCTGCCATTGAAAACCCTATGAACAACAGAGAAACACTGACAATTGTGTTTCGCCTGTTGCACATAGGGTCACTATGTCAGGGTCACTATGTCATAGGGTCATGAGTCAGATACCGACTCGTCGGCACCTAACAAAAACAACAATAGAGAATGAGGAGACTGTTTACCTGCAGTTCTTCAAGTTGAGCATCTACATCTATTGTTGGATTCCCCAAATATTCTTTTGTTTCTTGAACCCAAGATTTCACAGAATTAATTTGAGTCTCTACCACTTCTCGCTCCTGAAGCTCTTGCTTTACCACCTTTCCGTTGTTCTTCACTTTCTCCTGCATGCTTCAAAAATATTAGGAGAAAGCAGAGGTGAGTTTGAAGTGTGAGGAACCCCCATACATGATATCAGTTTATAAAAAACATATGAAACAGGGAAGCCTACTATCTTTTTTTGCAAGTAAGGACATGTCTTTCAAACTGTCAGATAATGTTCAGTAACACTAAGGTTCAGTTAAAGTATAACAAGAGAATATACATCATCTGAAGCGAGTTATTTATCCCTGGAAAATTGAGAGTTGACTTTCTCCTATGCCACTAAATTCCAATTAATTTCTCTAATGAAAGCACCTGGAGATGGTTGGATTCTCCTCATTGGAAAATCTGCTCAAAAGTGCAGAGGTATCAGCACTTAAAAGCAATGTGAAATTAAACTGTGAGCCTTGGCACACACCTGTATCCCAGTGACTCAAGAGGCTGAAGAAGGAGGATGGCAAGTTGGAGTCCTGAGGCAGCCTGTACAATTCAGCAAGACCTTAATTCAAAATTAAAAATAACAAAGGGGCAGGGAGTGCAGCTCAGTGGTACAGTGCTTGCCTAGCATGTTTGAGGCCCTGGTTAAACCTCCCAGTATCAAAAAAACCAACCAACCAACAAAAAAAAGGATATGAAATTAGAATACTTTAATATTTGTGGCTATTGGAAACCAATCTTTCAAGAAATAATCAAGCATTGGATGTTTCACAATTATTAACACTAATGTCCAAATTTCAATTCTTTATTTTGATTAATGTAAATCTGCTTAAAAAATTAACTTTCAATAACTTGTGCCAAACTATCCTGACATCAACAATAACCGAAAGAAGCAAATGCAGAACAGGCGTGGTGGCTCACACCTGTAATCCCAATATCCGGAGGCTGAGTTAGGAAGATCAAGAGCTCCAGGCAAGCCTGGGCTACACCGCGAGTTCCAGGCCAGCCTGAGTTATGAGACCCTGTCTCAAACAAAATAAAACAAAACAAATAAATAAAAATAAAAACATGCAAAAAAGTAAATGCAGGATTTATCTGAGGTAATTTTAGTTAGTACAGGAATAAAATTATCTAATGGCACTTTTTAAAAATCTGGCCAAAAAAAGTGAATCAGGCTGTTTCTATATCACCAAGGTTAACTTTCTCCTAAATTCATTATTAGTAAATAGCTATTAGTTACCTGGACTTTGGCGTCATCCTTGCCCCTATCTCCTTGGCATGCTTTATAGCCAATGAGTTACCAACCTTTATCAAATTTAAATTCTTTTTTTGTATGTGTGGTACTCAGGGGTTGAACCCAGGGCCTCCTGTATGCTTTGCAACTGCTATGTCACTGAGACCCACTGCAGCCCAGTTTTTACTTTTTATTTTGAGACAGGGTCTCGTTAAATTACACAGGCTGCCTCTAGTCTCCGAACTTGCAATCCCCCTGCTTCTCCCTCCTGCATGGCTGGGATTACAAGTGTATGCCACTGTGTCCAGCCACAGCTTACTTCAAAGTAACTCTCAATCGTTTACCTTTCAAACTTCATTTCTCTTGGACCACCCATCCTCTACCCTAACACCTAGGGAGGCCCTTGAAAGTGACATGAGTCCTTCTAGGCTTTCCCACATCATTCCCACCTCAATCCTCAGCTCGGACACATTCAGTCTTCAGCTTCAGAAGAAATGCCTTCTCTATCTCCTCCCGAGACTAATTTCTTCTGCTTTGTATCAGAATGATACAATGTATTAGCATCATTTTTATACCTTACTGAAATGGCTCTTTTTGTCATTTGTCTCTACTGCTTAACTATAAACTATACGAAGGTAGATACTGAGTGTGTTTGGTTCACCATTGTATTTCTAAGTATACTAGATAAACACCCCCACTTGTTTTTCAGCCTTTTGTGCTGTGGAGGGTTGTGTGATACTGTAATGCTAAAAGCTATGCCAGCAGTGTTTTAGACACCAGCATGGTCACCTGGGGTGGACAGGTTTCAGCTGAGCTTCCAGACTAAGACAGAACAGGGAGAAAGACCCAGAAGCCTACTCCCAAAATAATTAGCCATTGAAGACTCTATGAATACCAGAGAAGCACTGTCAAATGTAGTGCTGGAAAATGAGCCCCCCAGGCTGGAAGGCATTCAAGAAATGACTGAGGAAGAGTTGCCTCCTCAAAGTAGAGTAGACCTTAATGATGGGAATGGAGCAGAGCCCCTGGGACCTCCTTTTGCTAATGTGGCACAATCAAAATGAGAAGAAATGTAGTATCTGCAACAATGGGCTCAAATATAAAAAGATCATGTGCATAGCACTGTGTTGGGTAATGTTTTGTTCTGTTGTACACAGGGTAGCTGTGAGTCAGACTGGACTTGATGGCACCTAGCAACAATAACACTAGATACGTATTTGTCAGATAAATGATAGAAGAATAAAGAAAAGTGAAAAGCAGAGATGATGTGAAAAGGCCCCCATGGTTTGAATGTGCCATGATGGAGCACCCCCATACCCAAGCACCCTAGTTTCCCTTTGGGGATAAGTGTTGAAACAGAGAATGAGAGGAGCTGTAAAATTACTTGAGGCCCCGATCTTGGATTGCTGCGATTTCTCCCAGGATGGGTGGCTTCTCTCCAGGGCCCTGGCCAGCTCCATCCTGCAGGACGCTCAGTGCTTGCTGCTGGAGCATGCCCAAGGCCAGCTGCTGCTGCTCCAGTTCTAGCACACACGCGTCGTGGGACTCCAGAAGAGCCAGGAGTTCTGCTTTTGAGGCTTTCTCTGGTGAGCTTCCCGGTAATTTATCTTGCAACTGATCAATCATTTCAGTGGCTTTTTTAACCTAATGACAAATGTACATATTAGAAAGCTCAAAAATAAACTGAGAAAGAAAAACAGTGCAATTCTAGTAACTGCTACATTTGACACCACTGCAGCAAAGCACGTGAAGGATGGTGGAGTAAACTAACTTTTTGGAACCTAAATCTGGAATAATCTCCTTAATAGGAAAGGCAAGACACCTCTCGCAACCTGGATTTAACATTGCAACCTCAAAATCTTATCAGGACAATTATGCAATGTAGACAGAAGTATGTCTTTTTAAAAATTAAACAAGTGAAAAACTCTTTCCAATATTCAAATTAACATGAATGTGTGCTTTTGAGTCATAAAGAAGATGTGGCTAAAACACTGACCCCTACTTAAAGATGGAAGAAACTGAATATAGAACTTGGAAGATGAACTAAAATCTTGCTGATTTTCATGGCAGAGAAAAAGCATTCTGTATTTTTCCAAGGCTGGGTGAGAAACCAAATGGGACTTGCCCTCATTTCAAAATATAATTGCTTAGTTTTGCAATTGAAATAATCTGACCCTGTCTTGGGACTACATTGCACACTGCACATTGCACTTTGTTTTGTGATACTGAATCAAAGAATAAGAAGTGAACATTTTCGTAAGGCCAATTTCCCAAAAGACCAAAAGACCGTTTTTCAAAATGGATCCCAATCAGGAGAGAAAAAAAATAACTTGGGCCCATCCATACTGGAAGCTACCTTATTGCTCAAGACTGTCCACTCATCCACTGCATCTTGCAGTATCTTCTCCTGGTCCTGGGCCACGGCACGGAGGCGTGTCCAGCGCTGCCAGACAGTGGTCATAGATCTGCTTAGGGTTGCTTTGCTTGCGTCATTTCCGGTTTTCTCCAGGTGTGATGCTCTTTCCTCCAGGGCCACAATTTTCTCACGGAAAGAGTCAACTACTGACCCTAAAGCCTGGGTAGGGTGGGAGCGGGGGTAAGAAGATGGGTGATGGGGAGAGATTGGTTTTATTTTTTAAGTTCTATGGATTTAAGTAAAGCGCCAAATTACCTTCAAAGGCAAACGTTTCTATATAAATTGATCTTCCTCTAGTAACTCTTACTTTTCATTTGTGTTTTAGCTGAGAGGCTTGGTTTTTCCTTTTTATTGAGGTAAATGAACATTGTTTATTAAAAATGAAACTTTAGTTTCTATGTGAGGTGACATTTTTCCTATTAAAAAGTAGCAAAAAATAAAAGCAAATTGGACCTGGTATTTCTGTATGTTGCAGTCTTCCTTATATTACTCTTCTAGATGAGGAAGATTCAATCATTAATTTTGGATTTTATTTGACTTAATCTAAATTATCAACAGAAAGCATTTCCTCACATTGCTTAAATGCCTTATCTTAAGAAAAGTAAATTGCCCTGAATGTATCTTTTTGAAACTTAGCTATGCATTTCCGATGAGAATTCAAAAAAGGTGGCAGCATTTAATTAACCTAAATCTTCTATGAAATGCATCTAATTGTCTCTTTATTACGTTTAAGAACCCAGGTGGAAATGAAGATTAATGATCTGTTTTCAGATCCATCGTGTTGCAAAGATTCAGTATAATTATAACCAACGGATATTTAAATAAACAAACACCAACAAAAACCCAAACTGACCTTGTGTTCTGACAATTTCTCTTCTGCTTCATGACTAGAAGAAGTCTTCAACAAGGAAAATTCAGACAATTTCTTTTCTGAATCATTCATCAATTCAATAACTTCTTCCCGTGCTTTCTGGTAATCTTGCCATTGCACTGCACACCTTGAACGATTCCAACAGAAATGAAAAAGCAACACGGGTTACATATTTCGATATAGAGCTCTGGGGTCTGTATGTCTCATGATAATTGACAGAGAAGAATGAATTTACATGTTAATGTATACCATTAGTATGTTAACTATTTCCTGTGCAAAAATTCATTTCACTGAAATATAAAGCATAAAATCCGTCTAGATACCTCTGCAACAGATCTAACTGGGCATGGGAGTCCTGGATGATCTTCTGGCTCCTCTCTTCCAGGGACGCCATTTTCTGTGCTAGCTCTTCTTTGCCAGTTGGCTTGATAAGGGGGTCCAGCTTGGCCACCAGGCCTCGGAGCTCCTCCAGACTGCTGTGGAATTGACCCTCTGTACTGAAAAATTCCTCGTGGCTTTTGAGATTTTCCTCTGCACTCTCTACATCTAGGCCATTGCCCGCCAGCTGTAACATTTCTTGTGCATCCTCAAGCCAGTCATTAGCTGTTTGAAATACTTGATAATACCTTTGACATTGACTATATGTTTCAGTCAAGGTTGCCTGAAAGACAGTAATTGCAAATATAAACAATTCTCAATTGCAATTATGTTTGCAGGAGGTAGTTTCATTTTCCCATTTCTTTTCTACTCAGTTCCATGGGGATATACATATATCTACACACATATTTATACACACACATACACACACACACACATATCTATCTGTCTAGATAGATAGATATATCATGGTGTATATATATTATATATATGCCCGTGAAATCCACCAATTTATCAACCAATATTATATGCATACATCTATATATCTATATATCTGCATATATACATATAGATATAGATATGAATTTGCCTGCTGCTGTAGCCCTGTGGCATCCAATCCTGTCAGATCTCAGAAGCTAAGCAGGGACGGGCTTGGTTAGTACTTGGATGGGAGACTGCCTGGCAACACCAGGTGTTGTAGACTTGGGAGAAGGACCTGGCAACCCACTCCCAAAAATCAATCCACCATTGAAAACCCTATGAACAGCAGAGAAGCACTGATAATAGTGTTTCGCCTGTTGTACGCAGGGTTGCTATGAGTTGGATACCAACTCCACGGCATCTAACAACAACAACAACATATATCAATTGATAAGTTGGTAGAATATTTTTTGTGGTACAATCCATTATTATCCATTGTTTTTCTTTCTGTTAGCCTTGTTATAATGTTGTCCTTGCAATTAAAATAAGCAATAAATAAATAAGGAAAGAATTGGAATAGAAATTTAGCTCAGTATCTTTACTAGTTCTGATTTTTTCTTCCCCTCCTCTAAAAAAACCCTATAATGTCTAGTAACATGTGGTAGGCTGAATGCTTAGCAAAGTAAAGTTATGCCTCAGTTGGCTAAAAGTATAACAATATCAAACTTCCAAATGGGTATGCACCACCACAAGTAGCATTTTCTGGAAATGAAAGCACTCATGAGTCTTGAATAGAGATTATAGTAGAAACGTATTGGTCTGGAAGGGCTGACTTCCTTCAAATACAGAAGGAAAAAAAAAAAGTCTAACCAGCCATCAAGGAATGGACAAAATCAGCCACTCTGTGCAAGCAAAAATCAGAGAGGCAAGAGTGAAGGGAGAAGGAGGATTAGCTGAATAAGGAAGAACAGGGAGGATCAACAAAGAATCGGGGGTGGAGGCCAGGCATGCCCCTGCGCACATCACCTGCAGTTATCTGTGCCAAGACAATCAGTAAGACAAGGTGGTAGAAGAAGGGACCTCTTAATAGATTTAAGATTTTGGTTCAAAAATCACCAAATCAAAAGAAACAAGTTTCCATGACAGATGGTTTTCAAGAATGAAAATGTCAGCTTATAACCTTTCCTTTAGGCCTGTCTCCTCTATGTACATCCGTAGCCAGAGAGAAATTGTTGTCGTTGTTGTTGTTAGGTGCCGTCGAGTCGGTATCCAACTCATAGCGATCCTCATAGGGTTTTCAAAGGCTCACTGTTTCGGGATTGCCTTGGGAGTGGATTGCCAGGCCCTTCTCCCATTTTTGCGGTGCTGGGAATTGAACTCGGGACCTCAGAGACTGCAGCACAGCACTCTACCAACTGAGCTAAATCCCAGCCCGGAGAGAAATAGTTTTAAAAAATGTAACAGTGGTTTTGAATTAACATGCAAAGGTAAAAATATACTAAATAGACTTTAGTTTAAGTCAGAATTTTACAGCATGAAGTTTATTAAGGTATTATCCAAATATTAAGGTATGGGCTTTATTATTTAAAGTGTTCACCTGCATCTATGTAGAGAATAATAATAAATGATAGCTATGGTTCTTCAAGGGCTACCTTAGATCAGGCCCTATGCTAAGAAGATGAACCTTATGCACTATTATTATTCTTCTGCCACAGAAGGAAAACAGAGACTTAAAAAATAGCTGAGACAGAAACCCATGTGGTACGCCAAGGTGTTAGCTACTGAATGACCCTGAGGAAAGTTGTCTTTTACCTAAATGATGGTCAAAATCTCCAAGAATCAGAGGGACTGAGGACAGACCTGGAACAAAGGGGCCAAGGGGTTAAAGGATCTCTTCTTATTTTGAATGAGCAGAGCGTGCAAGCCCAGAGCAACCAGCATATGGAGGGCAGTTTGGGAAATTCTACACGTGCTCCCGTTTCTGTCTGTTGTCCCCGAGCCTTGTCACTAATGGATACTCTAGTCTTATGTCTGCTGTTCCTTCTGGGAAGCAAGGGAAGGAAGCATTCTTCCCCGAGGACTGGGCAAAGAGATGGAGCCACTAACAGGACCCCCTGTAAAAAACGAGCCTGAGCCTCAGGGTCAGGGCTGCATCGTCCACCTTCCTCTCTCTTTTTGGAGACTCTCCACCGACTGCTATCTTAGCGTTACCAGATTTCACATTGTTTGCAAAGGGCATCATTAACTATTCATGGTTATTCAATCAGATTCATGTACCATTATAGGCTTCCCTTGGTCTCTATGGGGGGATTAGTTCCAGGACCCCAAATCTGCAGATGCTGAAGATCCTTACATAAAATGGCATAGTGCCGGGCACAGTGGTGTGTGCCCTGTAATCCTAGCAACTCAGGAGGCAGAGGCAGGAGAATCACAAGTTTGAGGCCAGAGGCGACCTATGTAACTTAGGGAGACCCTGACTCAAAGCAAAATGAAAAGGGGATGGAGGTGCAGCTCAGTGGTAGATCACTGCAAAGTACATGCGAGGGCCTGGGTTCAACTCCCAAGTAATGCTAAAAACAAAACAAAACAAAAAAGGTATAGTATTTGCATATTAACTATGAACACCTTCCCATATACTTTAAACTATCTGTACATCACTTATAATACCTAATACACTGTAAATGTTATGTGAATAGTTGTTGTTGTTGTTAGCTGCTATTGGGTCAGTGTCCAACTCATAGAGACCCTATGTACAATAGGCAAAACAGTATTGTTAGTGCTTCTCTGCTATTCATAGGGTTTTCAATGGCTTTTTTTTTTTTTTTCCGGTACTGAGGGTTGAACCCAGGGCCTCACACTTGCATGCTTTGCAAGTGCTGGACCACTGAGCTGCAACCCCCCAGCCCTTTTTTTTTTTTTTTTTTTTTTAACGTTTTGAGACAGAGTCTCACTAAGTTACCCAGACTTCCTCTGGTCTCGAACTTGCGATCCTCCTGGCTCCACCTCCCAAGCCACTGGGATTACAGGCATGCACCACCGCGACCAGCCTGGCTGATTAATTTTTGAGAGTGGGTTGCCAGGTCCGTCTCCCAAGCCTACAGCACCTGGTGTTCCCAGGCGGTCTCCCATCCAAGTACTAACCAGGCCCAACGCTGCTTAGTTTCTGAGATCGGACACCACAAGGCAATGGCTGCAGGCATGTAAATAGTAGTTATACCATATTATTTAAGGAACAATGATAAAGAAAAAAAAGTCTACATCTGTTTAAAATTTTTTTTAAATATTTTCTCTTTGAAATTGAGTCCTCTATGAATTATATTATTAAAATCATATATGATTTCTCATCAGGTGCACTGAAGCGCAACTGCAATCCCAGTAACTCGGGAGGCAGAGGCACGAGGATTGCAGGTTCAGGCCAGAGCAAGACCCAGTCTCAAGATAAATGATACAAAAGGGTCTGGGGGTACAGCTTAGCAGTGCAGTGCATGCAAAACTTATGTGTGAGGTTCTGGGTTCAGCCCCCCGTACCACAAAAATAATCATGTATTATTTCTCTTAAAGGTGAGAGATCACTGAGGTATTACACTAATCTAAGCCAAGGGAAGCCTGCAGCCATAGCCCTGTGGCTCTGATCTCATCAGATCTCTGAAGCTAAGCAGGGTTGGGCCTGGTTAGTACTAGGATGGGAGACCACCTGGGAACACCAGGTGCTGTAGGCTTGGGAGACTGACCGGCAACCCACTCCCAAAAATCAATCTGCCATTGAAAAAAAAAAAAACCCTATGAACAACAGAGAAGCACTGACAATAGTGTTTTGCCTTTTGTACGCAGGGTTGCTATGAGTCGGACACCGACTTGACAGCAGCATTTTGGGAGAATGACCCAGCAACCTGCTCCCAAAAATCAGTCCACCATTGAAAACCCTATGAATAGCAGAGAAGTACTGACAAAGTGTTTCACCTGTTGAACGTAGGGTCTCTATGAGTCAGATACCCACTCGATGGCACCTAACAACAACAAGCCAAGTGAGAGCAACACGGAAACCACATGAAATGAACACCATGCACCTAAACAATAAAAACATCCTTTCAAATCACCGTTGAGGATGATTCTACCTAGTTCAAAAAAGAAATACTTAAGGAAGCAATTCTAACCAGTCTACACCAACTGACCAATCAGCGAACAGACCAATCAAAAATCAAATGTCTCATACCTGTCTGCAAATGAGCAGAGTGGAAGACTGGAAAGCAGAGCACTCTGGTACTGACCTGCCGGGTGCCTAGGGCTTCTCGGACGTCTGCGTCCAGCTCCGAGAGCTCGGCCAGGGTGTGCTCTAAGTCGGCGGAAATCAGCTCCTTGGCTTTCGTGAACTTCTCCTTCTCCTTGCCACTCAGGGCGCTCATGATTCTCAGGCTGGACTGGACCTCTTCCTGATGGATCTGGATCTTTCTGATCTCCTCCTGGATGTCCTGGAGGCTGAGGTCCAGGCACAGTGGCCCACCCAGCTCCGCCTTCACCCTGCGCAGCCAGTCCAGGGAGCGGCTCATCTCAGTCTGGAAGTCTCTGCTCTGCACCATGCGGGTCTCGCACTCGGTCACCGTCTCGCCAATGCCAGAGGCCAGGAGCTTCAGCTCCTCTTGCCAGGACTGGACCTGCTGCTTGGCCTTCTCGTGAGCCGAGGGATCCAAGTACAGAGCAAGATCCTCCAGGTGCACGGCCACTCGCTTCAGCAGGATCCCCGAGTCCTGCAGGCTTCCCGCCAGTGCGTGATACACCTTGAGCTTCTCCTCGGCCGGTAGCGTCTCCTCGTTCACTTTCGACTGCTCCGTTTTCACAGCCTCGAGCTGTCTCTCCAGCTGTTGGCACATTTTCGTGTGCTCTTGGTAGGCACTGCTGGTGTCTTCCAGCAAGCCGACCCTCTGTTCCGTCCGGCGCTTCAGCCGATGATAAAGAGTGACCAGGTGCAGCATCCTGTCTGGCTGCCAAGGCTGACCCGTGCTCCGGAAGCTTTCTTTCTTCTGGTTTAGCTCGTCCACTGCTTCTCCGAGGCCCACCACCTCGCCCAGCAGAGTTCTGCAGCTGTCCAGAAGCGACAGACTCTCCTCGATGATCAGGTCACTGGGGACCTTTCTCATCTTCAGGAACTGATCTTCCAGTTCGCTCAGAGCCTGGGTTGTCAGCTCGATCAAGGAAGCATATTCCTTCCGAGCAAGAATTGCTTCTTGGATCTTATAGAATTTGTCTTTAGCCAAGGCTACGATGACATTAAGTTGTTGAGGCAAAGCGTTCAGCTTCTCACTGAGGTAGGAATGATCAACGTCATTTAGCGACGGTAACATGGCCTGCCCCGTTCTCTGCAGCGTAAGGAGGAGATTTTCATATTCTGGAGATTGTTCCAGAATGTGTTGGTACTTGTCCAGTTGTGCCTGAAGCTCGGTACTCTCGTGCATGAGGTTGATTTCGGGAAATGTCACGATATCTGCTTGTTTGAGCCAGTGGCAGGCTTTATCGAAATCTTCCTTAAAATGCTTTCTGGACACCAAACTCTTCTCCAGCTCTTGTAACCGGTGACTACACTTTTGCAAAACAGTGTCATAGATGCTCTGCAACTCCTGAAGCTTCCCCAGCACTTCGCCCTTTTCCTGCTCCGTGACTCCTTTCATTAGCTCGCGACCCTGAGCCCAGAGTCCAGTGACCTCATTTTGGTAAGTCTTGAGGCTGGCTTGTGCGCTCTTACACGTCTTCACTTGTTTGCTCACATCATCCGGTAGGAGGCAGACGTGTTCGCGGAACATGATCTTGCGCTCATGCTGCTGGATTTGGCTGGTGGCCTGGAACACCGCCATGAGAAAATGGGTTTTCTCGGACAAGGCTTTGTTTAAGTACTTTCGTCTCTGGCCTACCAGGTCGCTGAGGCAAGTCACATGCCTCTGTGCATCCGAGAGGGCCTTCTGGATCACTTTCCGCTCGTTGAGGCCGAGGTTGGCCATCACCCTGTCCGCATCCTTTATGAGTGACTTCAGGAGCACCTGCTTGGCCTCCAGCTCACTGCAGATGGCCAGGTGGTCCATGAGGAGGTTCTGGGCCATGTCAGGGGGGGGACTCTGCTTAAGGGCCTCGGCAATGTTGGGTTGTTGCTCTTCTGCCCACTCCATCAGCTCCTGGAATCTAGACTGCACCACGTTTAACTCCTCCAGGTTGGTGACCGACACTTGGATTTTCCTTTTAACCAGGTCCTCAAGCTGAAACCAGCGCTGCTCAAAGTGGCCGGTTTGTTCTTTGACTAATTCTTTGTCATCCAAATTCAGATGCTCTATCATTTTCTGCTTTTGATCTTTCAGATCCTCAATGGCGTATTTTCTCTCCTGCAATGCCAACGCTAATTTTTTCAAAGCTTCCAAGTGAACAGCTGTACTTTCTGCATCGGACCTGTGTATTGAAAAATATAAGAGTGAATTAGCTCATACTGTGTTAAATTACATTTCCCCATTTTCCATAAGTGGATATTCTTACCTGAGAATCATTGTGAGTAGCTCAGTTCATGGCTTATTGATATAGGTGTTAGAATGGGATACACCTACTTCTGTATCAGAAGCTGAATCAGAACAAATCAAGTTGCGTAGGTGTTTCTACACTCACCTTCTCTGGCTAATACTGCCTTCCAATCCCGTCTGACATATGCTTTTAGCTTCCTCTGTCTCTTACCAAATTATATAGAATCTACATAGTAATAAGACCTGTATATACTCTGTATAATGTTAAGTATTGACAAGCACTGACCTACTGCACTCTTTTTTTTTTTTTTTTTGTGGTACTGATTGAACCCAGGGCCTCGCGCTTGTGTGTTCTGCAAGTGCTGGACCACTGAGCTGCACCCCCAGTCCATTTTTTTTTTTTTTTTACTTTTTTTGAGACAGGGTCTTGCTAAGTTACACAGACTGCCTCTGGTCTCGAACTTGCGACCCTCCTGCCTCCGCCTCCCAAGCCACTGGGCCTACAGGCATGTGTCACCATGCCCGGCTCATCTACTCCATTCTTGAAAATGGCAATGAATGCAATTAATAGGTAATTCATGATTTATGTGCTTTGTTATGGCAACATGATTGAATAAATGATGAAATACTAGATGGTACAATCTATAAAGTATAACCCAATAACTCTAAGAACTACTTATGTATTTTTGTACAGTTGTACACTTAGGTAATAGATATTTAAAAAAATAAGTGTAAAATCCAAAGATTTATCACTCTTTTGATTACAAAGCACATATGTGAAAGGGGACTCTTAGAATCTGTCTCTCATTTACAAAATGATCAATTCTGGAATTTGCAAAGCAGGTTTGGGAGGCAGTATGGTGAGTTCTGTTTTGGACACCTTAGGTTTGAGGCTTACTGTAAGCCAGAAATATAGAGGATTTTGCTGATATCAATTGAATTTATTCCAACGATCAGTGAAGTGTTGAGCATCAAGGAAAAGTAAGCAAATCACAAAATAGAATGCCAGAACAAACTCAAAAAACTCCCCCATGATTTAACCGCATCTAGAATAATGTTTGCAGTTTCCATTGCAGCAAGCTAACAAACTATGGCAAAAGACAGATTTGAATAATGACAGTGTTCAAAAGCATGAAAAAATTTTAATGTGATGATCCATTGTGTGGGGGTCATTATTTTTCAAAGGCAAAAGCTAAGGGGGGTTCAATCACTCTAAAATCTCACAGGGCACAAATTAACTCAATTTGCATTGTTCATTAATTTCTAAAATATGACCAAACTTGACTGAATTACATAGAAGGTATTACTCTACAGACTTGATAAGAAACCTTTGGAGAATATATTTTCAAGAAGGATCTACTTCATTAATTCATGGATGGTAGCCCATAATTGGTAATTAAACAAAGCTAGAAATGTTCTTAGAGTATTCCTTAAGGTCACACAGTAGTAGTCTTTGGAATAGTCCTTGAGGTCACAGAGGAAAACAGTACTGTTTTCAAACATTTTCTCTTTTGCCCACTCGTAATTAATATTAAGCAAGAAGCCCATGAGTTGGAATCCACAAGGCAACATTAGGATCTCGATAATGTTTTGCTAATTTTGATGGAAGGCAACAATGTTAAAAGTATAAATAAGACATTTTACACTTTTATAGAAATTAAGAAATTTCTTGGGAGAAAGACCCAGCAACCCACTCCCAAAAATCAGTCCACCACCGAAAACCCTATGAATAGCAGAGAAGCACTGACAAAAGTGTTTCGCCTGTTGTACGTACGGTTGCTATGAGTCGGATACCGACTTGATGGCAACTAACAACACCACAACAAGGAATTTCTGGCTTAGCATTATAGTGACCCACTGGAGGATTTCTGTTACCTGGCTAAGTTATCCCACTCTGTAGTAAATTTTTCTAAGAAGGCTTCAACAACATTCATTCGGTCATGGTAATCTCTTGTTCTCTGGAGATCTTGCTCCCTTTGTGAGCACAGATTTTCAGACTGAAGGCACAGATCCAGCCACTGGTCATTTAAGTGACTTATTTCCTTGTGTTCAGGAGACTCCTGTTTTTTTGTTAACTTGTTCACCTTTTCTATGATGGCGCTCACTGATGCCTGTTTGCACTGTAGTTGCTTAGCAAAATCCTAAATATAACAATGAAAAATAGGTGATGGGTAATGGACCCTCCCAAATACAGAGCAAAACAGAAACATAACATCCCTAAAATATTTCAAGTTCCTTAAAATGAAAAAGGAAACTGAAGAGAAAATCTAAATGACCATACCTCTTTATAAACATAAATTCTTTAAGTATAAGAATTAGAGTAACTGTGGTATTTCCTTTCACTGTGCTATTTTGGAAAGTCTAAAGAAAAACATACATGTGAAACAATCTTATCATCACTAAAGAAAATGTATCTTACCTTTAAGTGGGGCCTTCATGTTCTACAGCTTTTTAGTTTCATGCTTTTGTGAAAAGGAGTCTGATTAATGTTATTCCCTATTTTTTTATCTGCATTTGCAAACAATATTATGGTATAAAATATATATGATTCATTGTTACAGAAAAAAATGAGACTAAAGTTTTTTGAAAATCTCATTCTACTTCCAGATGAGTCCATATACTTATAATATTTTTCTACAGTGCTTTAAATTACAGAAATTAATTATATATTAGTTAAATACACACCAATTTATAGGCTTACATTCCTAAAATTTAGCAATATGGTGATGAAAATCTAAACAACAAAAATAGTGCTTTGTGTTTTCTTAGTAGCAGTCTTCTGGTTCTGTAGGCTAAATGACAGCTGCCTTGCTTGGGAACTTAGAGTGAATGTCCTCTGGTGAAAATGGTTATGTGATACTTCAGGAATATATATGATCTCTTCTCTTCTCTCTCTTCTCTTTTCCTCTTCCCCTCCTCCTCCTCCTTCTCCTCCTCCTTTTCCTCCTCCTCATTCTTCTTCTTCCTCCTCCTCCTCCTCCTCTTCATTGTTATTATTCCTCCTCCTCCTCCTCCTCCTTCTTCTTCCTCTCTCTCTCTCTTCTCCATCTCTTTCTCTTCTCCTCCTTCTTCAAACTTTCTGGGCTAAAGCAATCCTCCTGTTTCAGCCTCCCAATAGTTGGGATTACGGGTGCATGAATGTTTACTTTCTGATCTGCCCTTCCCTGACACCAAAGGAAGGCTGTTTGGATCCTCTCTTATTCCTTAAATAGCTGTGTTGATGTCTAAGGACTGGCAGATTCTCAGGCATACTGAAGTAAATGCACTGAATACATTTTATTTTTTCTACCTTGGCCTCCTTAATCTGCCTCCAAGACAAATCAATTCCTACCTTTACTTGGGAAACCATGTTCTGGGCGATATTTAGCTCCAGTTCAGAGTGTCTCCTCTTCATGTTCTGCAGCTGCTGATCAGCATCCTGAAGATAAATCCACAGTTCAGCCTTTAGGTGCTTGATCTCTTCCCAGCCCTGCGTTAAATTCTGTGCCTGGGCCAGCCTCTGCTCAATCTTGAGAAAACACAGAGGCAAAAGTTAGCAGCCATAGATAGAAATGTCTGTGTTCAATGAATCAGAGAGGTAACTCCTCAGTAGGTCCATGCGCACCGACTTCCACATGTGGACACACACAAACACACACACACACGCACACACACACACACACACACACACACACACACAGATAAACCCAAGAGGTACTTTTTTATTTGCTTCATGTTAGAGTTTCTACAGAGTTTAAACATCTCAGAGTTGCCATGTGATTCTAATCAGTGTTGTGAATTTCTAAGAAATTTTAACAATGTATTAGCTCATAAGATGTCCAAATAGGTTTTCACATTGAGCCTTTCAATAGACACATCTATTTGATTCATGAATTTGGTCTTAGGGTAACTAAAAGAGAATTAAATTGTTATAAGTCTCTCCATTTTATAAAATATTGACTTACTGATGCTTTGAACATTTCTTTAGGTCTGCTTTGTTGGTTTCTGAAGCTATGTAACTTGTTTTGATGAATCATTTCTATAAAATATGTATAGATTATGTCATCTTTCATAAAGACTTAAGGAGAAGTTAATATAAAAGAGGAAAACTTTATTAAGACTTTTCTTTGGACCACCTTTTTTCTTTGGAACATATTTACATTTAAATATTCTGTGAATGGCCAGGAATGGTGGCACATGCCTGTAATCCCAGCAACTCAGGAGGCAGAGGCAGGAGGATCACAAGTTCTAGACCAGAAGCAGTCTGCATAATTTAGTCAGAACCTGTCTCAAAAATTAAAAAAAAAAGAGGTGGGGGCGCTAGGGGTGCAGCTCAGTGGTACAGTACTTGCAAAGCATGCAAGCGCAACACCCTGGGTTCAACCTCAAGTACTGCCAAAAAAAAACAAAAAATCTGCGAACATTTAATAAATATGTAAACCAAGTCTTTTTTTTTTTTTTTTTTTTTTTTTTTTGCGGTACTGGGGGTTGAACCCAGGGCCTGGCGCTTGCATGCCCTGCAAGTGCTGGACCACTGAGCTGCAGCCCCAGCCCTTTTTTTTTTTACTTTTTTGAGGCAGGGTCTTGCTAAGTTTTGCAGACTGCCTCTGGTCTTGAACTTGTGATCCTCCTGCCTCTGCCTCCCGAGCTGCTGGGATTATAGGCGTGTGCCACCATGCCAGGCTCAAGTCTTATTTTTCTTTTAAACTAGAATGTGTTGTGTTAAGTGTTGAAGGTTGCAGGGGCAGGGTGATAAGCACAGGGCTGCCTTGCTGTCCTCTGTCTGCTATGGTCAGGTTCTGATAGCTCATCACAGCACTTTCCACTGAGGCCAGATACAGCTTCAGACGACTTCTCAAAACTGTGCTTGATAGCCACTGTCGATGAACAAAGACTGTGATAAACAGCTTACTCTTTGGCATCCCTGATATAATAGAGCCAGGGTGAGTGCTGGGGACAGTGGGGCATGCCTGTAATCCCAGCGGCTTGGGAGGTAGAGGCAGGAGGATCGAAAGTTCGAGACCAGAGGCAGTCTACATAACTTAGCGAGACACTGTCTCAGAAAATAAAAAAAAGGGGGGCTGGGGGTGCAGCTCAGTGATCCAGTACTTGCAAAGCATGTAGGCGTGAAGCCCTGGGTTCAACCCCTAGTACCGCAGGAAAAAAAAAAAAAGCACCAGGTTCAAGAGGCCCTGCATTTTGTCACTTAAAGAAAAAGGAGCAAAGAACCAAAGAAGGTGTGGGAAATAGGAAAAGAGAAAGAAAGAATGGTAACTAAAGAGCAAAGAGGTGCTAATGGTAATAATGAAAAAAGACAAAATGAGGAAGCTGCAATTCAGTGCCATTGGAGTCAGTGTGCATATGTTGTTATGATTTGGTTGAAATGCAAATATCAATGTATTACAAGAGCATTATAGCTCTTACATATCTATAGATATTTTCTTTAAACTTCACTTATTCAAGTGAGAGAATACAATAAAATAGACAATTCAATGTGACTTTCAGTTATGATTATTATTATTACCATTTGCTCTGTTTGTTGAATGTCTTTTGCTGTGTTTTTCACTGAAGAGTTGGACAAATCACACATGGAGCAAAGTAGATCCAGGTAGGTCCTTGCTTGCTCTTGTAAAGCTCGGAAATGTTTGACCTGAAGAAAAGGCAATTCTCAGAATGAAACAGATGAACACACTATTAGTAGTAGATATTTGTCCCATTGTTGTTGTTGTTGTTAGGTGCCACTGAGTCGGTATCCGACTCATAGCGACCCTACATACAACAGGTGAATGAAACACTATTGTCAGTGCTTCTCTGCTGTTCATAGGGTTTTCAATGGCTGATGGATTTCTGGGAGTGGGTTGCTGGGTCCGTCTCCCAATTTGTCCCATTGGTTATATTTTATTGACATTTCAAAACTGATCTTGCTACGTTCAGTGTTTGCTCCATTGTCCTGCCACATGAATGATTCACAGGGGAGGATTCCAAACACACTTTTTGTCCACCATCTGCTTGTTTTACAACAAAAGCTGTCTGCATGGTCTGGGAAAGGGGAAAACCCAAGGTATTTCTCCAGTCTTTCCATATTTTCTGCTCACAATCTCACTCCTTTCTCATTCAGAGAAAGAAGCCACAGGCTGCTCTGGGCTGCTTCTTCACATGCTTCTGCATGTCTTGGAGACCAGGCCCTGGTCAGAGAGAATCTGGAGGCTTCACTGGAGAGAGGTGAAAACACAGATGATTGGGCTGTTTTTTTCTCTAGGAAGTTCATTGCTTGCTCTTCCCTTCCCTCAACCCCAGGAAAGCCTGCTATAGGTGGATCTTTCATCTCTTCCCAGAAACACAGATGAATGTATTTCTTTGCAGATGCTTAGAATCTAGGCAGGCTGGGTTGTAGATACATGGTGAAACACAGTCCACACAATGTACCCTTCACTCTCCTGGACCTTTTGATCTCATGAGAGAGACAGATAATACATAACTCAACAAATATGCACTGCAGTGTACGGCAAGGTCAAACACTGGGTGGAAAAGTAACAGTGGTAAGGGGATAGAATGTAAGGAAGAAGCACTGTCCTTCACAGAGTGTGTAAGACCTCTTTGAGGAATAGACTCGAATGCCTTGAGGGAACAAACCAAGTGATAGGCTAAAAATATTCCACACAAGGAGATAGTGAATGCAAAGCCTTGAAGCTGGAACACAGGAGCAGAGGTCAGGGAGATGGGCAGAAACCTAGGCATGGAGGCCTCTAGCCTTGAATCTGAGATCCTCCTGGCTCAGCCTCTCGAGTTGATGGAATTACAGGTATGTGCCACAACACTCAAACCTCCCACTCCACTGGCTTTATGCCTCTAGTTCAAAGTTTCTCAGCCTAAGAACTATTAGCATTAGAGCCCAAATACTTCTTTGTAGTGAGTCCATCCTGTGCCTTCCAGGATGTTCAGCAACATCCGTGGCCCATACCTGCTAGATCTCAGTGGCATCTCTATCACTCCCAATGGTGGTTACAAAACACCTGGCTAAATGTTGAGTCCTGGCTAAATGTCCCTAGAGGGATAAAGTCACCATCTTCTCTAAGTCAAATCACTGCTGTACGTACTACTGGACTAAGAAGGATGGGCTCTTTATTTTCAAAAGTTTTCTTTTATGGACAACAAATTATATGAACAGCCCATTCACAGACCATCGTACCAAACGTGGAATTTAGTCCAAGTGTGATGGGAAGACGCTGGGAGAATCATGAACTGCCTTAGGCTCAGAGTCACTTTTAACATGGTATGGGGAATAGTATACAGGTTGTGCACAGAGCAATGGAGGCCAGTGAGTGAGTAGTCATCAAGGTTCTCTTGTAGATATAATCAATACAGAGAAACTTCCCAGTAAGTCTAAAGCAGTGCCTTTTTAAAAAATTCAGTGTATAGGCTGGGCGTGGTGGCGCACACCTGTAATCCCAGCAGCTTGGAAGGCAGAGACAGGAGCATCACAAGTTCCAGAGCAGAGGAAGTCTGTGTAACTTAGCAAGACCCTGTCACAAAAAGTAAAAAAAATTGGACTGAGGGTGCAGCTCAGTGGTCCAGCACTTGCAGAGCATGCAAGTGTGAGGCCCTGGGTTCAATCCCTAGTACCACAAAAAAAAAAAAAAAAAAAAAAAAAAATTCAGTGTACAAACTGACCAGCATTTCACTTCCAGTTAGTATCATTAATCATTAACTTGTGGACCAGAGAGAGGACCTGGTAGCCCACTCTTGACACAATTAGCCTTTGAAAACCCTATGAATAGCAGAGAAGCACTGACATAGTGCCAGGCATGGGATAGTGTCAGGGAGAGTTTCCTTCTGTTGTACATAGGGTTGTTATGAGTCAGACCCAACTCAATGGCACCTAAGAAAAACAACATAGTTAGCCTAACTCCAAAAGCATTGGAAGCAGCACAGAGATCATGAAAGAGTCACAAAAGATTTTTCCCAGAACTAGCTTCAAAGGCAAATCAGAATCCTTTTTCCCATCCCCAAAATTCAGGCCTTATGCCTTATAAAAACAAGAAATTCTGAATGGAATTAAACCATTGTGTCACTTTCTTGTGGTCATATGGGGTGTATAACCACAATATACTATGGAATGTTTTGCACAGAAGAGGTACTTGGCAGACAAAATGCATATAGGGACGAGGACCAAAACGCCAAAGCCCGACCCTGAGTCTATCTCTGAAATCATCAGTGGTAGAATTCTCTCCACTAACCAACCACTAAGGACTAGTTTAGTTTTACATGAACATAGCAGTTGTCCAGGGAAATACTAATTACAACTAAACAAAGAAAGAACCACAGAAACAAGGCAAGACAAAAACAACTGCCTCCCCCTCAGGGCATCTGAGAACCAGATGTCTCTATGGCCTCACATTCTCTTCTGTGGCTACTTTCAAGTGGAGGCAGACCACCCGCAGGCTGTGGGAGGACAGAGTCAGTGAACCACAGAGCCACATCTGGAATCCAAGCAGGATCAGTGTCTGCCTGGGGTTACAATTTATTCTGGTAAGCGGAGTAAATCTTGTCTTGTTCTGGCAAAAGGCCACTGGGATTAACACATTTTACTCTTCACCTTTTGTTCTTTTTTTGGTAATAGAAAAGTTCGACTTTGTTCTGTATTGTTTTGAATAGAATACACTGGTAATAATGAACCACAAGACAAGGAATGACTCAGAAATGGTCACAGTCTACAAGAAAATGTAGTCTATATACCCAATGGAGTTTTAGTCAGCCATGAAGAAGAATTAAATCATGTTGCTTGTAGGGAAAATGAATGGAACTGGAGATCATTATGGTAAGCAAAATAAGCTGGACTCAAGTAAAGACAAGTATTGCATGTTTTCTCTTAAATGTGGAATTTAGGGGGAGAAAAGGATATGAAAGTAAAATGAGGACTATTAGTGATGTGGAAGGGGATAAGGGGGAGGTGGAGGAGAGACCAGAGGGGATCATAGAGGGAGAAAATATGATCAAAGTGTACTCTGTGTAAGCCTGAAAATGTCACAATGAAACCCACTACTTTGCACAAAAATGTTGTTGTTGTTGTTGTTGTTGTTGTTAGGTGCCATCAAGGCGGTATCCAACTCATAGCGACCCTCATAGGGTTTTCAATGGCTGACTGTTTCGGGATTGCCTTGGAAGTGGATTGCCAGGCCCTTCTCCCATTTTTGTGGTGCTGGGAATTGAACTCGGGACCTCAGAGACTGCAGCACAGCGCTCTACCAACTGAGCTAAATCCCAGCCCCTGCACAAAAATAGGAAAACTTTTAGAAATTACCTAAGTCAGAAAGCATACACTAGGAATTTATTAAGTAGACACATTCCTTGTGATTAAACAGACAACTGTATTATATTAATCTCAGTTAATGGTAATAAAATTGAATACTTTATTTAATATCATTAATTCATATGTAGCAGCAATAACATTCATGACTAAATTCCTCTAAAATGTTTTCCAACAAATGGATGGAGCTAGAGATCATCATTTTAAGCAAATTAAGCCAGATTCAGAAAGATAAACATCACTTATTCTCTCCCATATGTGGATGTTAGATTTCAATATCCAATATTAAAATATGTAGGTCATAAAAGTAGAGGGAACCTATATAAGGGAAGATAATCGACTAAAGAGACGGGTAACATGGGAGGTGAATGTGAGCAAAGTACAATGATATGCCAATATAGAAATGTCATCATGAGACCCCTTAAGTTGTACACTAAAAATTATAAAGAAAATAGAATTACTGGGAAAAAATAAAAATAGAAAGTAAAAGCCAGAGGCAGGTTAAGATGGGGGAAGGTAACACCCATGCTTCAATGGGGGAAGAAAATAGGGAAAACCGTGAAATTCTCTACTCAAAACAAACAAAAGAGTGGAGTGCAGCCTTAATTATCAAGAAAAGTGGAAAAGCATGAGGACAACTGGCCAAATAGTGGAGATTAGAACAATGGAGAAGACAAAATGGCGAAGTGACTCTCCATAATCCTCAGCCCCAGGGAAGATGGCAGTGGAGGACATTGGTGGATATGGAGCCCTCTGGAAGGTACACAACTGAAGAGAGACTCCGTGGGGCCATCCTTGAGAGTGGGCAGCTGGCGGGAGACAAAGCAAAGTTGCCTTCAAGGGTGCACAGCTGAAGAGAGGTCCAGAGGGGCCATCCCTGATGGCGAGTGGCTGGTGAAGCCAGCCAGCAAGGGCACATGGATGGAGAAAGGTACATCGGGACCCTCTCCAATGGCATGCAGCTGGTGGGAGGCAAGGTGGACAAAGCAGAGGTCTGCAGGACTGTCTTGGAAGAGGCCAGGTGACATGGCAGAACTGTAGAGTCTTGGACATCGGGACTGTGGGTTTTCTTTTTTTTTTTTTTTTAATAGGGGAGAGACAGATACCTCCTGGCCACTGGAGCCACTGGAACCATGAGCTAGAGGGAGGGAAACTGAAAGGTGGTAAGTTTGGTGGTTGGAAAAGAGTGGCTGGCCCTGTTGGATCTTGGAGCCTAAGAAAATTTGTTCAGAATAAGGTGTGTTTGGGGCCTGGTAGCACTTGCAATGCAGAGAAGTAGGGCCACAAGTCTGGGGAACCTAAGACATATGGTTTAGGCTGTGGTGTAATTGTTGGCTATGAACACAGGGGATAGGGAGAGACTGGGGGAGCAGTGTTGAATGCAAAGGCTGCAGTGGGAGCTAGGCACCAGACACTGAGGCTGCACACTACAGAGGGAGAGAAGGGAGAGAGAGGCATCAGTGACCTACTGTCACACAAACTCATGGAACATTGGGGGAAACCTCTTTACACTTAGAGAAGGTGAGACCTAGCCCCCCAGACTAAGCAATGGGCAAGACTCAGTAGAAAAACACAAGAAACATGAAAGGTCATGCCGGATGGAAAGATCCTATAGATCAAAACACCTGAATGGATAATTTCAGGGTAATGGATTCCTGGAGATGCCTGATGGAGAATTTAGAACAGTGCTTATAAATATGAAAAAAGACCTTAAAGACACCCATGAGAGCAATTGATTCATTGGACAAAAAATGTATCTAATTTGGAAGAAAAATTCTCCAGAGAAATTTAGATCCTAAAAAAGACTCAAGCAGAGGTCCTTGAGATGCAAGGCAAAATGAATCAGCTCAGTATTATGGTTCAATATTCATATCCAGACTAGGTGAAGCTGAAGACAGGATAGCCAAAGCTGAAAAAGGGGTTGTTGTTGTTGTTAGGTGCCGACGAGTCGGTATCTGACTCATAGCGACCCTCATAGGGTTTTCGAGGGCTGACTGTTTTTCGGGATTGCCTTGGGAGTGGATTGCCAGGTCCTTCTCCCATTTTTGAGGTGCTGGGAATTGAACTCAGGACCTCAGAGACTGCAGCGCAGTGCTCTACCAACTGAGCTAAATCCCAGCCCGAAAAAGAGGTAGAAGACCTTATTTATTCAGATGCCAAGATAGAAGGATAAAGCAGTATGACCAACATTTTCAAAAGATATTTCATAAAATAAAGAAATGAAACCTGTGAATTCAGGGATTCATGAAGGAGCTGAAAACACTACAAGAGGATTAGGAAATTTATTCAAAGTAATATTAGAAGAGAACTTCCCAAATCTAAGGCAAGAGCTGGATATCCATACAACTGAAACATTCAGAACCCCAAACAGAACAGACCAGAACAGATTCTCTCCATGATACATTATAATTGGAATGCTAAATCTAGAAAGCAAAGAAGCTATTCTAAAAGCTACTAGAGAGAAACATCAACTCACTTACAAAGGCAGACTCATCAGAATATCAGTGGACTTCTCAAGAACAACATCAAAGGCAAGGAAAGCTTGGACTAACATCATCCAAGTCCTGAAAATGAACAAATGCCAACCAAGATTATATTACCTAGTGAAGCTATCTTTTAAAATAGGTGATAAGTTCTGTGATATTGCCTTGTTTAAATGATTCACAGCTACCCACCCAGCCTTTCAGAGAATCTTCAACAACACATCACAGAAAGGTGAGACAAGACAACCTCAAATACAAGATCAAAGGAATGAATAATACACATAAGGGGAACCTAAGATAAAAAAGGACAAATATGAATTGAAAAATAGTTACAAGCACCAAATTGAGGCAGAATAATAAGCACCTCTCAATAATTACTCTCAGTGTAAATGGTCTTAACTCATCAATCAAGAGACATAGACTGGTCAATCGGATTAAAAATCATAAATCCTCAATATGTGGCATTCAGGAGACGCACCTCATCCATAAAGACCACAAAAGGCCAAAAATTAAAGGCTCAAAAATAATATATCAAGCATGCAGGAAAAAAAAGTAGCAGGAGTGGGAATACTAACTTTGGGCTACTTAAACGTCAATGCCAAACTAGTCAGAAGAGACAAAGAAGGACACTATGTATTAGTAAAAGGAATAGTCAACCAGGAACCCACAGTGATAATTAATGTTTACTCACCAAATATAGGGGCACCTATCTTCATAAAACAAATTTTATTGGAGATAAAGGAACACATTGAGCCAAACACAATAATTATGGGAGATTTCAATACCCCACTTTCACCATGAGATAAATCATCAAAGCAAAAACTGAATAGAAACACAAAAGATCTGAATAGCACCATAGACCAACTGGACCATACAGACATATCCAAAATATTCCATCCATCAGATGACGAATACACATTCTTTTCATTACCACATGGATCTTTTTTCTAAAATAGACCAACAATTAACAAATGAGATTACGTGAAATTAAAAAGATTCTGTACCAGGAAAGGAAACAATCAGCAGAGTTAAAGGAGAGTCTACAGAATGAGAAAGAATCTTTGAATCCTATACATCAGGCACAGAACTAATTTCAAGAATATACAAAGAACATAAGAAAGCAAATACCGAGATAACAAATAGCCCAATACACAAGTAGGCAAAGAAATGAGGAGAGAATTCTCAAATGAAGAAGTTTGAAGGGCCATGAAACACATGAAAAAATGTTCAATATCCCTAGCCATTAGCAACATGCAAATTAAAGCATCACTAAGATTCCATTTTACTCCAGTAAGAATGGACAAAATCAACAAAACAAGTAACAATAAATGCTGGCAATGAGGAGAGAAAGGAACCAGTTTACACTGCTGGAGAGGTTGTAAAGTAGTTCAACCACTTTGGAAATCAATATGGAAATACCTTAGAAAACTAAGAATAGAACTGCTATGAGACCCAGCAATTCCACTCCTAGAAATATGCTCAAAGGATGATAAGTCATCATACCACAGAGACACCTACATTTCCATATTTAGCACAGCACTCTTTACAATCTCAAGGGTATGGAATCAACCAAGATGAGCATCAACAGAAGAATGGATAAAAGAGTTGAGGTATATATACACAGGGGAATATTACTCTGCAATGAAAAAGAATGAAATAGTCATTAGCAGCAAAATGGATGGAACTGGAGAATGTCATTCGAAGGGAATAATCCAGGCCCCAAAAGGTAAATATCATACGTTCTCATTCATATTTGGTGGCTAAAGGTAACTTAAAGGATGAAAAAAATCCTACAAATACATAGATATATTTTAAAAAAGAATGATCAGTTTTATCAAAGAAGGGAAAATATAAGTAGAGTAGAAAGAAAGAGGGAGAGGTCTAGAGGTACAAGCAAATATTGTGGAAGGGGAAAAGGGGAGGGGAAATAATACAGAGGGTTAAAAAGAGGGGGAGGACAATCTCAAGTTACATGATGCGACTCCACAAACACATGGGAAAACACGGGAATGTAACCCATAATTGCATACGATTTTTGTCACATATTAGTCAAAGGGGGCTGGGATTTAGCTCAGTTGGTAGAGCTCTGCACTGTAGTCTCTGAGGTCCCAAGCTCAATTCCCAGCACCACAAAAATGGGAGAAGGGCCTGGCAATCCACTCCCAAGGCAATCCCGAAACAGCCATTGAAAACCCTATAAGGGTCACTATGAGTCAAATACCAACCCATGGGCACCTAACAACAACAACAACATTAATCAAAGGGTGTCATAAATTATGTAAATTGATGTAAGTGTAACCAAAAACAATGTAATAGGTGCACACTGGAAATAGCAAAAGCCTTACTACTCTGTACCCCATTAACACTTATATATATAAAAAATAGAAAGTAAAATATTTTCTTATAAGGTTAGCATTAAATAGGAAATCTGCTTGGTAGAAAAGCTTTAAAAATATTTCTTCCATATACTGCTAAAATCTCAGCTTGTGGACACCATGTTCATAGGCAACAGGTTTTCTTTCTTTTTTTTTTTTTCACGTGACAGCCATTAACATTCCTGCCATCATTCATCAGTAATCCTTTACTAAGCACCTTGTTTGTGAAAAGAAACCATGGGAGAGGCTAATAGGGCTTTTCTGTTTACAAATCATGTTCCCTTGTGGTGTGGCATTTGAATTTCATCATAATTTTCAGCAGTGTGTATACAGTTGGCCCTCTGTATTCACAAGTTCTGCATCTACAGGTCCAACTGATTGCAGATCAAAAATATCAGGAAAAAAAGAACAAAATTATGTCTGTACTAAACATGGAACCGGGGCTGGGATTTAGCTCAGTTGGTAGAGCGCTGCTCTGCAGTCTCTGAGGTCCTGAGTTTGATTCCCAGCACCACAAAAAAAAGGAAAAGGATGCGGCAATCCCCTCCCGAGGCAATCCCCAAAAAAATCAGCCCTTGAAAACCTTATGAGGGTCGCTATGAGTCGGACACGACTCGATGGCACACAACAACAACAAACATGTAACCGACATTTTTCCTTGTCATTATTCCCAAAGCAGTACCATTTAACACCTATTTATATATAACATTTACATTGTATTAGGTTTACAAGCAATCAGAGATGACACACGGGAGGATATGAGTAGGTTATATGCAAATACTACACACCCCATGTTAAATAAGAGACTTGAGCATCTGCCGATTTTGGTATTCACAGAGTCCTGAAACCAGCCCCCTGTTTATACTGAGAACCAACTGTCCTTATCATCATCACTTGACACAGGAGGAAACTCAGACTCGGAGAATTTAAGTGAGTTTGCCAAAGCTCATCCCACTGATTAGCTTTTAAGTTTGATCTTTGGTTGTTGTTGCTGTTAGGTGCCATCGAGTCAGTTTCTGACTCATAGAGAACCTGCGTACAACAGGCAAAACACTATTGTCAGTGCTTCTCTGCTGTGATCTTTGGTTACAGAGTCCATATTCTTTCTTTCTACCAGGTCCCCTTGCCAGTATTATGTCTGTCTTCCTGGTGAGGACATGAACTAGACTAGGGCCAAGCTCAGATCTTACGCATTTATATTCCCAGGAGCCAGCCTAGTTTGGCACATTAAAGGTCTTTAGTATGTTTTGACTGAGTGAATGACTCATAAGAATAACAAACTTTCAGGAGGCGATTACCTGCTTGACAGCTTCCGCCCTGCTAAGCGGTGGCTGTGGGCTTGGCTTCAAGTCTGGCTGGACTGCAGAGAGCCAGGCCTGGCACTGCTGCAGGGTGTCTTGCCGGCTGACATGCTTCTGAAGTTCATGCTCCAGACTCCGGTACACCTGAGAGGAACAGACATGCCCAGTGTGTGAGAGCTGTGATCAGTCTCTGGAAACATCATCGGAATTAAAAGAAGCATATGGACTGGTTAGCCTGCAACCGCAGCACTGTGGAGTCCAATCCCGTCAGATCTCGGAAGCTAAGCAGGGTCAGGCCTGGTTAGTAGTTGGATGGGAGACCACCTGAGAACACCAGATACTGTAGGCTTGGGAGACGGACGGACCCGGCAACCCACTACTGAAAAATAATCTACCATTGAAAACCCTATGGACAGCACAGAGGCACTGACAATAGTGTTTTGCCTGTTGTACATAGGGTCACTATGAGTCGGATACTGACTCGACAGCACCTAACAACAACAACAAAGGGAGTCAACTAGGATTTATTTTTAGCCATGAAGAATATATATCATTTTCTCCATGCCACCATCTCACTGTTTCTTAAAGCAAGACTGGTAACAAAAATGCATGGAAGACTTTTGAAAACTCACATAAATTTTAGTGGCATTCTTGAGAGATGCATGCCTGTAATCTCAGCAACTCAGGAGCCTGAGGCGTGAGGATTGCAAGTCTGAGGCCAGAGGCAGCCTGCATAACTTAGCAAAATCCTGTCTCAAAATAGGAAAAAATTGGCTCAGTAGTAGAGCACTTTCCTAGCATGCCTGGCCATGAGGCACTGGGTTCAACCTCCCAGAACTAAACAAAGAAAAGAAAACAAATAAGCAAAACACAAACAAACAAAACCAACAGCAATTTATTCATGATACTAAGTTTTTATTGAAAAAGCAATTCTTATTCCTCTGAGGCTTATTTCGGTAACATCAAGGATTCTATTTTAGTGGGAATACGCCCATTAAAATAGAACTCAAAACTGGTCCTTACTTCTTGTCTCAATTTCTATATGAATACATAATGTGAATAAGAGTGTCATGTTGTTGTTGTTGTTGTTGTTGTTGTTGTTGTGTGCCATTGAGTTTTGTCCGACTCATAGCGACCCTTATAGGTTTTCAACAGCTGACTGTTTCGGGATTGCCTCAGGAGTGGGTTGCCACATCCTTCTCCCACTTTTGCGGTGCTGGGACTTGAACTCGGGACCTCAGAGACTGCAGAGTAGCTCTCTACCAACTGAGCTAAATCCCAGCCCCAGAGTGTCATGTAGGCTTCCTTGAATTAAAAAATGATTGTGGAAATTACAAAATGCATTTTTCGTAGTGTTATAGAATAAAGAATAAATCAGAAAGAAGATGTGATGTAAAACTAAAAGCAAACAGAACAACATTTAACAACAATTTTTTTCCTAATTCTTTGAATAAAGGATTTGGATAAAACTGAAAGTCTGAAATTCTCCACTTGGTCACACCTGTCAAATAGACACGTTAGTTTTGTGTTCACGTAGAGACATCTGTTCTTTTATTTCCTGTCTGGCAGCACACCAAAACTACGCCAAAGACTTAAGCCTCCATCCTATTTGTGAGAACCTCTGGGCTGCGCAGCCTTTGTCCACAATTCAACACTGTCCTAGAACGTTCTGGAGGACTCACCCTCTGGGCTGTACTGCAGATTGCCGAGTAGCTGTCCCTCGTACCCTGCAGGTGGGCGTGCACGTTCTGCTTCAGCTTCCCTTGCAGGTGGTCTGCACACTGGTCAATCAAAGTGTCACCTTTCATCTTAAGGTTGTTCAAACGGTCTTCAAAGCCAGCAATCTCTTCCATCATTGCCTGCAAGAGCGAAACAAACACAGCTCTCACAACGGGACTTTTAGTTTGAAACAACCTATTCGCCAAACAGGAAGTATAAGATCAATAATTCCCTTTCTAATAAAATTTTGGAAAGAACTTTATAATTTATATTGGTTGCATATGAACTTTTTTTTTTTTTTTTTTTTTTTTTTTTGCTACTGGGGGTTGAACCCAGGCCCTGCGCTTGCATGCTCTGCAAGTGCTGGACCACTGAGCTGCACCTCCAGTCCATTTTGTTTACTTTTTTGAGACAGGGTCTTGCTAAATTACACAGACTGACTCTGGTCTCAAACTTGCGATCCTTCTGCCTCCGCCTCCCAAGCTGCTGGGATTACAAGCGTGCGCCACTGCACCTGGCTCATGAACATTTTTTTTTAAAGGATACCTATATTTTTCAGGGATACTCCAATGGGAAGAGTTAATGAGTTTAAGAGATTAGTCTCAATGGGAATAATGACATACCTTTAAGAGGAGTATGTGGCACTGGATGTGGTGGTGCACACCTGTCTTCCACCTCAGCACTTGGAAGGCTGAGGCAGAACTGTAAATTCAACCCTGACCCCCCCCAAAAAAACGACAAGAGTCTGTTCATTGTGGGTCTCAGAGATATATCTGTAATATGAGCTCTATGGTAACGTTACCAAACAAAAGCATGTCTGTTCATTTGTCAGATATATAAATTATAATTGTGATATAATTTTCATCTAAAACAGCCTCATTACTATGTAATCTGATTCAACTAATATCTCATTTATTTAGTGCTCTAGCTCCTGGAATAATCTAATATCTAAATATTGATTTATATGTTTAATTCACATCTAATATTTATATTAAAAATGACATTCATATATATCATTGATACAGTATCTGTGTGGTCCAGGAGTTACATATAAATGTGTTACACAGATGAGCAGACTGAAGCACAGAGAAGTCATGTGACATCTTTAGATAACACAGTAGGGAGTGGCAGAGACCTCCAGCTTCAGAGTCAGCTTTGCTGGATTTCAGCTCTCTCCACTATTCTCACGTGTATGATCTAGTGAGCATTCTCACAGACTACTCAGGAGGTGCCAATTTTCCAAATCAAACTTTAACTGCCTAATGCTATCCGATGCCAATGACAAGTCAACACATTTCAGTGCAGGGTTACCTGGGGTGACACCCCAGGTATCTAAGGGAATACGGGTGGTCCCTCAGCAGGACTGGGGCCACCTGTTTCCAATGGTGCTAGGTTAGTGGACTTTGTTGTTGTTGTTGTTGTGTGCTGTAGAGTCCGTATCCGACTCATAGCGACCCTCATAGGGTTTTCAATGGCTGAGTGTTTCGGGATTGCCTTGGGAGCGGATTGCCAGGCCCTTCTCCCATTTTTGCAGTGCTGGGAATTGAGCTCGGGGCCTCAGAGACTGCAGCGCAGCACTCTACCCACTGAGCTAAATCCCAGCCCCTTAGTGGACTTTATATACACCCAATTAATTTTATTTTCTTTTGTTTTCCCAACCCTGGTGGGGAATGGATCCAGGGCCCCATGCAGGGCTTCAAACCCATGAAAAATTGGGTTCAGGCTTGGGTGTGGTTTCAATATGTTAAAATTTAAAGGGTTTGGGTTTGGTTCAGATTCAGGTTTAACATTTTAATCCTGTGTGTAGATGTTGCTGTTAGGTGCTGTCGAGTTGGGTGCAACTCATAGCGACCTGATGTACAAGAGATGAAACACCACCTGACCCTGTGCCACGCCCAGCACTAATGTCAGCGGTTCTCTGCTACTCGTAGGGTTTCCAATGGCTGACTGTTTGGCCATGGGCTGCCGCCGGGTCCTTCTCCCAAGCCTACAGCACCTGGTTTTTCAGACAGTCACCCATCCAAGTACTAACCAGACAGTCACTCATCCAAGTACTAACCAAGTTCTGCTTAGCTTCCAAGATCTGACAAGATCAGACACTAGAGTGGTACAGCTGTAGACTATGGGTAGAAAAAGGAAGAAATTTTTTTTCATTATTTTTCAATTTTTAAAAAATTACTATTTCTGGCCAGGCACAGTGGCGCACGCCTGTAATCCCAGCGGCTTGGGAGGCGGAGGCAGGAGGATTGCAAGTTTGAGACCAGAGGCAGTCTGTGTAACTTAGCAAGACCCTGTCTCAAAAAAGTAAAAAAATGGGCTGAGGGTGCAGCTCAGTGGGACAGCACTTGCAGAGCATGCAAGTGTGACGCCCTGGGTTCAACCCCCAGTACCGCAAAAAAGAAAAAATAAGATAAAAAAATAAAATAAATAAACTAAATTCTGAGATAAAATGTATTAGCTAAGCAAAATACAAACATGCTACAATGTATACGGAAGCTGCATGCAGGATTTGACAGCTGGTGATTTTCTTTCTTTTTCTTTCTTTTTTTTTTTTTTTTTTTTTT
>VMDO01005960.1:46972-105856 GCA_007922755.1 Pedetes capensis | reverse complement strand
TTCCCCAGGGCAGGCAGTTTGTCGCAGGGGAGGCAGCAAAGCCACTCAGCAGGAAGATCATCATCCAGGAAGGAACAGGGATCCCACTTCAGGTAGGGGTGGCCCTGAACGCTGGCCCCGGCATGAGCCCCCTGAAGCATAAGGAAGAGGGTGGCCAGGGTCCACACGGCCCTCCTACTCCAGCCCTGGTGCCACTCACCAAGGACCCTATCTCTGGAGGGCACCCAGGTAAGGTGGACAGTGAGGGGGTGGCCCACCCTCTTTACCTGTCCCTTTGCTGCACTTAGAGTTGGAAATCCCAAGCACTAGTCCCATGGCAGCCATGAGGACCCCTGACCCCAAGCATGGTGGCCCCTGACAGGTCTGTCCCTGCCACCCGCCCTACCCTGCAGGGAAGGCAGACCCGCCCCGGCTCCCAGCCTCAGCAGCCCAGGGCAGCTCAGCCAGGCTCTCCGCTCATGCTTGGGGGCCATGAAGCCCTGCCCAGTTTCTCCTTGGAGAAGCGGTGGCAGGAGACGATGGTCCCTGTGGTCTAGTAGAGCATGACATTTGTCCGCAGGTCATCCAGGGGGAACTTCCTGGGGCACATAGGAGGAAGCCACCCTCAGTGCCAAGTACAGATGGGTGAAGGAACCAAAGCTGCTGTGCCCAGGCTGTGGGCATCACCAAGGACCTGCTGGCCTGTGTCCTTCCTAGGCCTCGGCACAACTTTGGCACCATCATCCCCTGCCTGGGCAGGCTGGGCCAGGTCCCCAGGTACTATATGGAAAACACCTGGGACATCAGAGGCAAACCTTGACACCGACTCCAGGCTGTTAATATGACATCCCATTCCCAGAAGTTTTGGGGTTTGTGTGCCTGGTCCCTGCCAGGGGTCCCAGGGCTGCTCCAACTACCCCAGGTCCTGCTAGGTGTGAGGTAGGGAACCAGACCCCAGGGGCCAGACCCGCCCAGGCTCATGGAGGACCTGCCTACATGGAGAAGTTGGTCTGCCCAGGGCACCTGCTCCAGCATCTGACCAGGTCACGCCCTGCACCCCGCCTTGCATGTTGTTGTGCTTGTTGTGGTGCTGTCAGGTCAGGTCCAACTCAGAGCGACCCTCAGAGGGCTCTCAGTGGCTGATTATTCCGGGATGCTTGGGAGTGGATTGCCACATCCTCCACCTGTTTTTGCAGTGCTGGGGTCTGAATCCGGGTCCTCAGAGAGTGCAGAGCCAACTGAGCCAAACCTCAGCCCTCATCTTGCATAATTACTTGTTTTTCCATTGTAAATTCCCTTCCTCCTCCCAGCAAACCACTACTTTCTTTCACTGTGCAGATCAAATCCATTTCCCCTTCATTCCCCTCTAGAAAAGGTAAAAGGTCCCTTCAGTCACCCACAATCCCTTTCTGGCATCTGTAGAGCTCATCCCTCACGTGACCATTTGTTGAAACCCACTGGACCAGTAGTGCTGGGTGCCTTGGTGGGGCTGGGCGGCCAGTGATCCTGCCCCCAACAGATCCAGTCTCACCTGAGTCCTTCCTCCCACCCAGCCTTGGCCCCGCAGCTGTGTGGGGGCACTGAAGGGCTCAGCTGGGATAGGCCTAGGGAAGGTGGATCAGAGCTGCCCTTGATGAAGTCTGAGCCAGGCCTGGGGATGGGGAGCTTGGCTCAGTGCAGGCTCAGCCTCCAAGGCTCTGGGAGCTGATACAGCCCCCAGGTCTTCCCTTAGCCCCTGCCAATGGTGCCCACAGAACACCCAGGCTGCCCAGGTCCTGGGAAGAGGCCTGGCTGTGCTGGGTCATAGATGGTGCTCACTGCCCTTTACAAGCCCTGGCCCACGAGGGCCAATGATCCCGTGCTTCTTTACTCCCTCAACCAAGTCATGGAGCTTAAACTCATTAGATCCATCTGTGCCACTGCCTCTTCAGCCCCCAAATGGGACCCCCAATACCTGTCTCTACTGGTCCCGGTAGGATTTGCGGGCAGGCCAAGGATAGATGTGGCTCGTGGTCCTTCCCACAGAACAAAGAGAGACGGGGAGGAAAAGGCAATGCGAGAGGCAGGTGTTATAGACAGGGCTTGGGGCAGGCACCAGGGGCCTCACCTCTCCAGGCCTCCATCCTACAGATCTCAGAACTCCAAACTGGTCCCACTGGAGAACTTCTCCAGAATGTGGGCGGCCAGGCCCATGGCGAATGGTTCACAGCACAGCCTGCTGGGAAGGGCAAAGAAGGGGCTCAGGCCTGGTGCCTGGGGGCTGGTGGGCAGGACCAGAGGGGATGCTGGCCACTGATGGCCCTGGGAAGGAGTTCCAGACAGCAGCCTCCCTTCCTCCCTAGCTCCGGCCAAGGCAGCCCCATCTGCAATGCTCAGTTCTCTCACATGGGACCTGTCTTCTCTGAGTTCTTCCTTCACCAGTTTTTCATGTATTCACAGTGAGCATACAGTCCTTTGTGATGGACACAACCTGGTCTATAAGGAGCCACAGTGATCATGAGCTGCCTCTGTGGGACATGGGCCTGGGACCTGGAAGGAGCTTTGAAATGCTCAAAGCAATTCCCAGTGTCCTGTGAATGGCTGTGGGCAGTTACAGAGCTGACCCTTCTGTAATCCTCTGACCTGATGGGCTCCCATCTTCCCTAACTTTGAGCTATGAGACAGTTCTGTAAGTCCTGAAAACCTAGAGTAACACGATTCTTGTACATGGCGAGGCAAGTGAGTTTTGCCCACTGTACGTTTAGTTATTACACCGAGCACCTTGGTGAGTGTCGCACCCATTGGGAAAGTAGCCTGGGTCCCTACCACCTTTGAACTACTGTGACTTCTTTTTCACCCCACACTGGCTGCCTAATGAATGAATAAGTTAATCTTAGACACGTGCTCACTTCATATTTGTATGACAATCATGACAGTTGACTTTGTTGTCCTTCAACAGGACCCTGGTGACACAAATACTTTGGGCCCCTCCCTTCCTGTTTTGGGGGGACTTTCCTCAGGCCCAAGGGCACTCTCAAGCTTTGCCCCATAGCCTTAGAACCAGCAAGACCTCAGGCTGCCTCCTGCCCCACCCTGTTTCCCTCTGCTTCTCAGTGGAGGACTCAGGCTCAGGGGTTGGGGATCAGGGACTAGAGCCGCTGTGCCCACTGGATCAGCTACTTAGACTTGTTTGGGTAACACCAGGAACCCAGTGACAAGGGAGGAACTCACTTCTCTGGGAGAAATGCAGATTCAGGCTCAAAAGTGCCCTGAGTCCCTCAGAGGGTTTCCATCCTGTGTGCAGGGTTCCTGCTGACACCAAGATTCTCCCTGGTGTCCCCAACCCCATGTGCTCGTGTCCGGCGTGGTGGGCTGGATGTGTAAGTAGCTGCTCTCCCTATGATGGCTTAGAAATCTTCTCCTTGATGGGGTACAACGACTCCATATCCCCCTCAGTGGACCAACCCCCGCCCCCATGCCACCCAAGGAAGATATTCAAGAAATGGTTGCTTCTTATAACGTCAGCCATTTTCAAGTGCAGAGCTTTCATGTAGCTTAGGGTAGAGATACAGGTGCAGGTGAGCTGGGTTTCATCAAGGAGAGAGGGTGAGAAGAGACAGGGAGGCGGTGATAGGCACGGGGCTGGAGAAGACAGAGCCTGCCACTTTCAGCCCTGCTTCTAAATTGTAGCAGAGGGACTGGCAAAGAAAAGATACTTTCTGGCCAGCACTCATGGCTCATGCCTGCAATCCAGGGACCTCAGGGGCCAGTGGCATGAGGATCACAGGTTTGAGGCCAGAGGCAGCCTGCATTACTTAGGGAGACACTGCCTTAAGATGAGAAATGGAAAATGGGCTGGAGTTGCCCATTTTTGAAGGCCGAGCACCTTCAAAAAGTATGTAAGGCCCTGGATTCTGCTGCCAGGTACTAACAATAACAACAACAAAAGACAGTCTCTGTAGAGTTCTGGTCAGGGTCTTTGAGAGCTTGTCCACCTGAAAGTCCTAATCCTGACCTTCATCCCTTCTCACTGGATCTCTGCCAGGTCACCTGGCCCAGAGTTACCAACACTGTTCCCACAAAGGGGAGGGTCTGGGTCAGGCTGCCCTGTACACAACTAATTCTGTGGGACAGCCCAATGCCCTGGCCACAAACATCCCTGCCTGGGGTGGTGGCAGGAGGGAGGCCAAGACTCCAACAGTGCCCAGGAGGCCTGCTGTGAACAGCCAGGGTCCTGTCATGGTTACTGCCTGCTCGAGAATCTCAGAGGTGGGCACACACCACATGCCTGGTGGTGACTCACCAGGGCACCAGCTGCGCCACGTTGGTGCAGATCAGAGACCCCCAGTCCCCACCTTGGATGTTGAATTACTGGGAGCCTAGCCATAGCATCAGCCTGGAGAAGACACTGGCAGCAGCGACCAAATTGAAACCTGGGTGTGGACTAGACAGACACTGGAGACACAGAGAGAATCGAGTCCACCAAACTGACAGGACAATAGCTCTCAGGATGTGAGAAGAGTCCTTGAGCCCCAGGGCACATGTCACCCAGCTCTGAGGGCTGCATACCTGTGGTCTTGAGTAGACAGAGCTGTTGGAGGACAGGGTGAGCCTGCAAGGGCCTTGGCCACTGCTGGGGGCTGAGGGCACCCTGCCTGGGGTGGGATCAGGCTCTCCTCGGCCTAGAGCTGTGAGGGCCAGGTGTGGAGCTGGCCCTGCACTTCACTCTTGCCGCAGGTCAGCCACGAGCAGCAGGGACAAGGTGATAGGGTTCAGCTGGGCCCCTTGCTGCTACCCCTTGGCCTCAGGGGTCCTGCCCCTAATCGCCCTCTTCTCCTGCCCTGGGCTACTCCACATCATCCATGGAAGAATAGCCTGCCATGAGCCTGGCCCACGCCTAGCCTGGGGTCTGTCTCCTACAGCCTTCCATCCTTCTTGAAGGACCCCTGCAAGAAGGCATAGCCAGGCATCCAGGGGCAGATGACTTCGAACACCTGCTCGTCACTCAGGCTGTGGCTCAGGAGGTCAGTCAGCAGTGGGATGAACTCATAGAAGCAGCCAGGCCTCCCCCACACCATGCACAAGGGCTTCTGGGTGCAGCCTGAGGGAGGCTGGGGATGCTTTTCGTGGACAAAGGGGATGACCAGGCCCAGGGACAGAGCACACTGCAGGTACAGGGAGTCCAGGGCTCTGCACCTGGGATTTATGGCGTGCCTGTGTTCCTAGCTAGATTTCCACCTCTTTAAAGGAGGGGGACATTGGCATGCACAATATTCAATAGAATATTGTTTGGATGTTATTAGTTGTAGCCTGCAGCTGTAGCCCTGTGGCATCTGATCCCGTCAGATCTTGGAAGCTAAGCAGGGTCGGGCCTGGTTAGTACCTGGATGGGAGACTGCCTCGGAAGACCAGAAGCTGTAAGCTTGGGAGAAGGACCTGGCAACCCCCTCCCAAAAATCAATCTGCCATTGAAAACCCTATGAACAGCAGAGAAGCACTGACAATAGTGTTTCCCCTGTTGTACAGAGGGCTGCTATGAGTCGGATACCAACTTGACGGCACCTAACAAAAACAACAACAATTATTAGTTGTAACCACTGTCCTTTTACTGTCCCAGGATCCTGTCCAGGACACCACATTACATTTCCTTCTCATGACTCTTTGTGTTCCTCTTAGCTGCAGCAGCCCAAGTATTTTAGAGAATCCTGAGTGAATATAAGTTTCTTTTAACAAAAATAAAATGCTACATCCATACTATTTTGGAACTTTTTGTTTTCACTTAACAATATTATATGCGGTGCCCCTCTACGTGGCAATGTTTACTCCATCCTAAAGTATATTTCAATACCTGATCTCATTTTTTAGGGAACATTTCACAAGATGTGAGATTATTTTCAATTCAAATTCCACCAATTCATCACTTGAGTTTAAAAGTAGAAAAAAATCCACATTCAACCTTGCCAGCACTCCATCTCTCCCCAGAAGCATGTATAAGGCTCACAGAAGCTGTGTCTGAGCTGGGGGCTCCTCAAGGGGTCATTTCCTTTCCCCAACTTCCCTTATAAACTTTTGAATTTTTAAATATTTGCATGGTGGAAATTAAGACTTATTATTATTATTATTATTATTATTATTATTATTACTGCTGGGGATGGAACTCAGGGGCTGGCACATGCCAAGCACATTCTCTACCACTCTTCCACAAGCCAGCCCCACACCATTGTTTTTTTTCCAAAACTGAGGATTGGAATCCAGGGACTTACAAATGCTAGGCAAGTGCTACACCACTAGATTGCACCCACAGCCCCTTTTACATTATTTATGTTGAGACAGGCTCTCACTAAGTTCTGCAGGCTGCCTCTGGCCTTGAACCTGCGATTCTCCTGCCTCCGCCTCCCAAGTCTCTGGAATTATAGGCGTGCACCTCCATGCCCAGCAACACTGGGCATTATTTTTGCATCTTGGCAAGACAACAACTTGTAATTAAATCTCAATGACCTGCCATTGGGCCTGGGTGCCCCCACCATCATCTACCCTGAGTCCCACATACAGCAAGGCTGCGCCTGGGACTCACACAGCAGGAGAGGGTGTACTGGAAATGTATCTTCCATCTTCGTCTTGAAGTGAGGTTCATGTTGAGGATCTACACCTGCTTCCTCAAGTCAAACCCATTCCACAGTAGAACACAACTTTCTCCAGGTAGCTAGTGTTGAATACATAGTAGAAGAGGCTGACCTCCAAAGGTGGGGTCATCCAGAACTGAGCAATCCTCTGATGTAAGTCCTGGGGAGAAACCCAGGGCCCCAGGAGACAGGTGATGAACCAAGAACCAAGGAAAGTCTGTGTCCCCAACACAGAGCAACACCTGCAGCCACCAAAGGCAGTACTGCAGTGGCAGGAAGCAAAGTTCCCTTGACATTGGCTCTGTCCAGGGCACATGTTCTTCCCTGTGGACTTCATGTCCCCTCTTCTCTTCCTTTATTGGGGAGAGAAGAGGGGGTTGGTGCCGGAAAGGAACTCGTGTTCTGTGCATGGTAGGTGAGAGCTCTTCCACCGAGCTGCAACCCAGCCCTCATCTTCCATTTTCTAAACTTATGAACAATATTCATCTTTAATTGGCCAAGCCTTATAGAAGGAGGAGACACACAAGCCCCCACAGCACAGCAAACTGACAGACATGTGGGGGTAAATTCTGTGCTCCCATTTGGAGTGACTGGTAGTTGCTGTGACGCTGCTAGGCACCATGTTGGTGCCTTCCCCCATACTTGTTGTGCTGGGGATCAAATCCACATCCTTGGGAAGAGCAGAGCAGCACTCTATCACCTGAGCCAAACCTATAACAAATTATGGATAACACTGTGAAAAATTGGAATACCAGAGCCCCTAATTGTACTCACGAGGAATCTGTACTTGGACCAGGAGGCAATCGTGCAAACAGAACAAGGAAACACTGCATAGTTTAAAGTTAAGAAAGGTGTGCATCAGCGCTGTATCCTTTCACTATACGTCTTCAGTCTCTATGATGAGCAAATAATCCAAAAAGCTGTTCTTTATAAAGAAGAATGCAACATCAGAATTAGAGGAAGACTCATTAACAACTTGCATTATGCAGATGACACAACTCTGTTGCTGAAAGTGAAGAGGATTTGAAACATTTACTAATGAAGACCAAAGAACACAGCCTTCAGTATGGATAGTAACTCAACATCAACAAAACAAAAATCCTTACAGCTGGGTCAATACACAACTTCATGATAAATTGAAAAAAGATTGAAGTTCAAAATTTTGCTTTACTTTGTTCTACATTCAACAACCGTGGAAGCAGCAGTGAAGAAATCAAAAGACACATTGCATTGGGAAAAGCTGTGGCAAAAGATCTCTTTAAAGTATTTAAAAGTAAAGATATCACTTTGAAGATGAAGGTGCACCTGACTCATGCCATATTTTCAGTCACATCATATGGTTGTGAAAGCTGGACATTGAACCAGGGAGACTGGGGAAGAATTGATGCTTTTGAATTATGGTGCTGGAGATGAATATTGAATATACTATGGACTGCCAAAAGAACCAACAGATCTGTCCTAGAAGAGGTGAAACCACAAAACTCCTTGGGATCAAGGATGGCTAGACTACATCTTCCATATTTTGGATATGTAGTCAGGAGGGACCAATCCCTGGAGAACGACATCATGTTTGGGAGAGTGACAGGTAAAAAACAACAACAACAACAACAGAAAACCCTCCACTAGATGGGTTGACACAGTGTCTATAAAAATGGGTTTAAATATAAGTAAGATCATGTGCCTGGCACAGAACTGGGGAGTATTTCATTCTGTTGTACATAAGGTCGTTATGAATTGGACCTGACTCAATGACACCTAACAACAACAACAGGGGAAAAAAGCATCTCCAACTTACTAAGCCAGCAAACCCCTAACATGAATAGAGGAGAAAGAAAAGAACAAATAATATTTGAACTAACCAGGAAAACAACCAACAAAATTATAGGAAATACCAAATACCTCTTAATAATAACTCTAAATGTAAATGGTCTTAACTCTCCAACTATAAGATAAAAACCAGCTGATTGGATTATAAAACAATATCCACTTGTTTGTTGTCTCCAAGAAACACACCTTACTGGCAATGACACACAGAATCTGAAAGTGAAAGGACAGAAAATTACATACCAAGCCTGCGGGAGCTGAAAACAAATAAGAGTACCTATAATGATACCTGACAAAATAGACTTCGGTCCCAAAATTAATTAGAAGAGATAAAGAATATCACTACATACTAATAAGGTGAACAATCTTTCAAGAAGAGATTGTAAATATATATGCACCAAATGTTGTTGCACCCAATTTCACAAAACAAACACTATTGGATATAAAGGGACAGATAGCTCCGGATACAATAATGGTGGGTGACTTTAATACCCCACTCTCATCTACAGATAGATTATCCAGATTAAAAAATCAACAAAGAACTTCAGAATTAAACTCCCCCAAAATGGAAGATCTCCCCAAAAATGGAAGAAGGACCTGGCAGCTCACTCCCGAAATAATCACGAAACAGTCAACGAAAACCATCTATGAGGCTTGCTATGAGTTGGAACCGGCTTGATGACACCTAATAACAAAAGCAACATAGATCAAATGGACTTAACAGACATCTAAAGAATATTCCATCCTACAGGTATGGAATATACATTCTTCTCAGCAGCCCATGGAACTTTCTCTAAAACAGATCACATTTTAGCAGGGCTTCAAATCCATAAAACATTGGGTTCAGGCTTGAGTGCAGGTTCAACATGTTCAAATTTACAGGGTTTGGGTTTTGGTTTAAAATTTTCATCCTATGTGCACATAGACAAAGGTTTTAATTTTGTTCAACTTATAATAGCTAGTGACACAAGAAAGTATATAAAGGTGAAACCAAACACAATTTTCACTGAGTTCAGGTTCAGGTTGTGGTTCAGGTTCAGGAAAAAAAAAATCAAATGCTTGAACCAGAACATGTTCACGGTCCAGGCTCAGGTTTGGTTTGAATCCCAGGTACATACACAAAGGATTTAAACCTATGCACAAGTTGTATTATATGTTTACACAACAACCAAAAATGCTTGAACTAGAATGGTTCAAGGTTCAGGTTTAGGTTTGAGTTTGAAGTCCTTCATTTTAGCCCACAAAGCAAGTCTTAAAAAACAAAAAAATAAAATGAAATTACTTCTCTTTTTTGGGGGGAGGTTTCTAAGATTTTATTTTATTTTTCTCATTTCATTTCCATGATCAACATATGCCTTCTGGTGTCTAAGGCCCCATGATTTTGCATTTATAAGTCACTAAAAACAAAACCTTATTATAGGAAATTAGATTCTTTTGCTTTAGCTTATTTTTCATTTTTGACTTCACAAAAATGGAAAGAAATTATCCCATCAGACCACTATGGAATAAAATTAGAAATCAACAGCAAGAGAAATGATACAAACTATACAAATAATGGAGATTTAACAACACACTTTTGAATGTAAGTCATCCAAAAAAATGAGGGAGAAAATTTAAAAATTCCTACAACCAAACAAAAATGAAAACACAATATACAGAACCTTTGGGATACAGCAAAGGCAGTTTATAGTTGCAAGTGATTACATAAAAATCAGAGAGAACTCAAATAACTTAAAGATCTGCCTCAAGGCCTTAGAAAAACAACAAGGCAAACCCAAAATTAGTAGATGGAAAGAAATAATAAAGATCAGAATAGAAATTAATGAAATGGAGATTAAAAGAATAGTACAAAGCATCAATGAAACATAGTGCTTTGAAAAAATAAACAAGATTGACAAAACTTTAGACAAATTAACCAAAAGAAAAAGAGAAGACCTAAATTAATAAAATTAGAGATAAAGAAAGGATACATTACAACAGATACCAACAAAATCCAGAGAATCATTAGAGAATACTTTGAAAATTTATATTCAAAAAAATGGAAAATCTACACAAAATGGATAAATTGCTTAACATATATGACCTGCCAAAATTAAATCAAGAAGTTATGAACAACTTAGATCTATGACAAGTAATGAAATTGAAGCAGCAAAAAAGACTCTCCCAACAAAGAAAAGCCCAGGACCCCAAATCAACATTTAAAAGCTAGTAGCTTTCCTGTATAACAATAATGAATATGTTGAGACCTAACTCAGAAAAAACAATCTCATTCATGAGAGCCTCAAAAACAACAACAACAACAACAACAACAACAAACACCTTAGGAATAAACCTAACCAAGGAAAAGAAAGACCTCTACAATGACAACTTTAAAACACTGAAGAAGGAAGTTGAAAAGGACACTAGAGGAAGAAAGGGCATTTCATGCTCATGTCAGCAGAATCAATATCGTGAACATAGATATACTATTGAAAATGAGCTACAGATTCAATGTAATTCTTATCAAAATTCCAACAGCATTCTTTATAGAAATACATTAAAAAATCTTAAAATTTGGTCAGATGAGGTGGTGCGTGCCTGTAATCCCACCAACTCAGGAGACAGAGGCAGGAGGATTGCAGGATCAAGGCCAGAGGTAGCCTGCATAATTTAACAAGACCTTGCTTCAAGACTAAAAACCAATTTTTAAGGGGATGAGGGTGCAGCTCAGTGGTACACTTGTAAAAAGTATGCATGAGGCCCTCCATTCAGCTCCTAGTAACAACAACAACAAAAATTATATAGAAGCACAAAAGATCCTGAGTAGCCAAACCAATCCTGAGCAAAAAGAACAATACTGGAGCAATCACTGACATCAAATTTTATAATGGAACCTTCAAGGGCACATCCTCAGTCACCTACTTCCTCCAACCAGGTCCCACCTCCTAATAGCTCATTTAATATTAATTCATCAATGTATTAACCAATAGATGACATTAGTACCCTTAAGATCCAGTCACCTCTCAATAGTGCCACCACCTGGGGACTGTAGCTTCAACACGAGAGCCTTTTGGGGGGACATTTCATATTCAAACCCTAGCAGTAATGCAGATTAAGAAGAAGAAAAAAGGCTTTCCTAAATAGGCAACTTAACAAGCTGCAAAAATATTGACTGGTTACTTAACTATTTGAGCCAGAGAGACATAAACATAACTTTGTTCTTTTGTGACTGAGGTGGAATCTGATTTTTTTTTCCTGAGCAGCTACAAGGACAGGGTTGCCATTAACTGGGCTAAAAACAGGTGAGGGAAAGAGGAGTGTAGCTCAGTGGTAAAGCATGTGCTTTGCATGTGCAAGGCCCTGGGTTCAATTCCAGTGTGCATGTACACACACACAAAGTGAAACATCACCAAGAATGAAAGGTAATGTGAAGAGGATTTTGGTGATAGTGACATGTCAAAGTATGTTATTCAATTGTAACATATACTACTTCAGTGAAAGATATTAATGGAGAAGGCTGGGCATGTGTAGGTATGGCAGCTATGGGAACTCAATAATTTCTGTTTAATTTTGCTGTGAACCTAAAATTTCTCTAAAAAATAAAATCTGAGGGTTTTTTTTAAAATGGGGTTAAAAATGATTTGGGAGAGAAGACATAATATCCAATTTTAAGCATGTTAAGTTTGAAATACCTAAAAGAGACATTTGCTAAAAATATGAAATGATAATATACTCTGGTTTGATATGTTATTTCTCTCACTTTACACTACATTTTCATGGGCTAAATACTGTCATTCTATTATTTAGTAGAAAATTGCCTATAAAAATGTGATCAATACTATAAGACTATTATTTTTAAAACATTAATGCTATTTATTTTTAGATATAGGGCCTTGTTCTGTTGCCTAGGCTGGCTTCAAACTCCTGGGCTCAACTGATCCTCCAGCCTCAGCCTCTTGAGCACCTGAGATTACAGATGCATGCCACTGTACATGGATCCTATAAAATTATTTTGATCAAAACAGTTACCCAATTCTTGAAAAAATGAATGGGATGTTAATGTCCTATTTTATAATATAAAACCTAGTGATGATGGTTATAGGACAATTTGTCTTTTCTATATTAATATAACTTACCCATGTTTTGGGGCTGGGATTTAGCTCAGTTGGTAGAGCACTGCGCTGCAGTCTCTGAGGACCGGAGTTCAATTCCCAGCACTGCAAAACTGGGAGAAGGGCCTGGCTATCCACTCCCAAGGCAATCCCGAAACAGTCAGCCATTGAAAACCCTATAAGGGTCGCTATGAATCAGATACCGATTCCATGGCACCTAACAACAACAACAACCCATGTTTCATTTTCTACTATAGTTTTATAAGATATTGTCATTAGGGAACCTGAATAAAGTATATATGGGATTGCTCTGGTTATTTCTTACAAGTGCATGTGCATCAGCAATTACCTTAAAAATCAAAGTTTAATTTCAGAAACAAATTAACCAAAGATCAATGGGGATTGATAATATACAATGAGTTAACAAAATCCTTTCTTCTCTATAAAATAATTTGACCCTAGATTAGCTTACTAGCTCAGTTCCCTTAACTCACCAAGAAAGTATGTCAGCTGGGTTCCTAAGCAACCTTATTTAAGATTCTGATTGCCTTAGTAACCTGCTAAAAAGACTCAACAGCTATATCACTAGGTAACATCATTTATCTTAAAAATGACTCTGATCTGGGCACAGTGACATATGCCTGTAATCCCACAGACTCAGGAGATGGAGGCAGGAGGATCGCAAGCTCAAGGCCAGAGGCAGCTTGTGTAATTTAGTGAGACCCTATCTCAAGATAAAAAAAAATTAAAAGCAGGGAGGTTAGGGGTGGAGCTCAGTGGAAAAGCACTTATAAATATGTGCAAGGCTCCAGGTTCAAGTGCCAAGTACTGAAAAAAAAAAAAAAAAAAAAAAAAAAGACTGGATAACTATTGGACCTGGTAGGGCTTAGGACATCAAAGCCACTGGAACTCTTATTTTCTCATACCTGAAGTGTCATCTGAAACATCAGAGGCAACAGCTGCTGACCAGCTGTATACACTTCTTAAAAGACTACTTTCACTAAAAAGAAATGTCTGATACTGACAAGCTGCAAGCTGTGCTCCTTCTGTGTATTTAAAACCTGAATGAAACAGTATCATGCTGTGAGGGCTGGTAAAGTGAAGATATTCTCTGAACACTTGCTCAGGAGGAGGATGGCCCTAATCTTAGATATAAGGTCTCATCCACCATCTAAGATTTTCTTGATGCTGAGATGCATGTGCATGTTTATTATCCACATTTAACCGACTTAATCAGTTTCCTCCTGCTCTAACAAAATACCTATGGACCAAAGCCTTTATTGGGGTCCAGGGCACAACCCAAGCATGTTTCCTATGGGGAGTTCTAATTGGCAGGGGTACAGCAAGCAGACACAAGTTCTGTGGCATCGTTTTCACATTGATAGGGGGGTGCTGTGGCATATTGATTCAGTTGATGTGGGATGCTGCAGTTTGGGTGTGGCTTGTCCTTCAAGGGTTGATGTGTTGGAGGCTTGGTCCTCAGTGTGGAGGTGCTGAGATGTGGACCCTTTAAGATGTGGCATCTAGGATGATGTGGTTAAGTCATTGGAGACACTGCCCTCAGAAGAGATTAATGCTTGGCTTGAGAGTGAGTTTATTCTCTTAAGAGTGGATCACTATAAAGCACAGCCACCCCTTTGCTTGCCCCTTCTGTACACAGTCATTTTCCTTCCCACTTCCTTGCCATGTTGTGATACAGCCATGGGAGTCTCACAAAAAGTTGAACAAAAGGGACTACTTAATCTTGGACCTCCACTCTCCAAAACTATGAACTAAATAAGCCTTCTTTCTTTATAAAATACTCAGCCTTGGGAATTTTGTTATAGCAAAAGAAAGCAGACTAATTGACAGGATGTGGTTGTCAGTGTGGTGAATCCAGTAGGTTGCATCTAGCTGTCCCATAAAAGCTAGTCTCCAGGAGGCAGTGTATAAGAAAGGTACCTGGATCAACCACTTTAAGGAACTGAAAAGAGGTAACAACTGGCAATTGTGTCAAGAGGGTGTAAGCCTTGGTTCTAATATATGAAAATCTGGCTCATATACTAAATAGATGCCAAGGCAACATAAAATTATAAGAATTTACTATATCCTGCATGAATAAGGGTTCATCTTAGCACATAGCAAAATGGCATCATCCTATATACAAGTCAAGAGAAAAGGCCTCAGAATCAAATCTACCCACCAGCACCTAGACCTCCCAGCCTACAGACTATGAGGAATAAATCTCTGCTCTCTAAGCCACTCAGTGTCTGGTATTTTGTTACAGCAGTTCAAGCAGACCAATATACCTAACCTACAACCAGCAAAGCTACAGCCATACCACTATGGTGTCCAATCCCATCAGATCTCAGGAGCTATGCAAGGTCGAACCTAGTTAGTACTTGGATGGGAGACTGCCTGGGAACACCAGGTGCTATAGGCTTGGGAGAAGGACTTGGCAACCAACTTCCAAAAAACAATCAGCCATTGAAAACCGTATGAATAGCAGAGAAGCACAACAATAGTGTTTTGTCTGTTACACATAGGGTCGCTATGAGTTGGCCACTGACTCAATGGCACCTAATAACAACAACCAGCAATTCTAGGCTTGAGTATTTGTCCCCAAAAGATGAAATATGTACCCACCAAAATCATATACACCAATGTTCATAGTAGTTTTATTCATATCTTTGCAACAATCCACATGTCCCCCAGCTGGTGAATGGATAAGCACATTTTTGTATATTTATGCAGTGAAATACTACACAGCAAATGAAAAGATAGAACTACTAATACTCAGTTGTAAAACTTTAGAAGTTTCAGTTCATAATCAATTGGTGTCATTGCTTTTGGAGGAAAAAAAAGGAGGAGGAGGAGGAGAAGGAGAGAGAAGAGGAGGAAGAAGGAGGAAGAAGAAGAAGAAGAGGAGGAGGAGGCAAAGAAGTGAAATTATTGTGCAAGGTTTATAAGTGGGTGGTTAAACTATTTTTAAAAAATAAAAAAAAGTCTATCTCAAAAGTCATGATAGCAACTATGATTAGGAAAGAAGTACTGAGTGTTAGTAGGGGTCTACTCAACTTGAGTGAATGGTTACAATGGGGTTCTCTTTATAATCATGCTATATTGGACCATGTGTTCCATTTGGCTTTCTGTATATGTTTCACATTTTTAATAGTATTTTGAGAAATAAGCATTTGTCAATTGATGCTGTGTAGGGGACTGCCTAGAGAGGCAGTTCACCTCAGGGCCTATCTAGGCCCCCTTGGAGGACTGAGGCTTGTTTCCCAGGTAGTCACCTTTGCCCTACATCTGGGGACTCAGGGTCATCGAGCTCCCCAAGATGGCGCTGGCATCTAATCCCTTGCCTCAGACCCCTCAACACCGATTGGCTGTTTCCAAACCTCTGAACGGATCCTGATCGGACCATTGTGGAACCACCCCTGATTGGCTACTTTTACAAAACCTAATTTGAATATCCCCTCTGATTGACTGGAACCCCTATGGGGTGACTGCCTCTGATTGGCCCCCAGCTAGCCCTGGCAGAGTATGTAAGGGCGGTACATGGAGTAGTCTGGGTCCATTCCATCGACCAGGACAGAAAAGGAAATAATAAAGAGCTGTTGGAGCAGAGCACTCGGAGTTGGTGTCTTCACTGGGAAGAGAGAAGCAAGGAGCCTCCCTGGGCAGAAGCCTCTGAGCCTGCCTTTCTCAAGGCTTCTCAGAGCAGCCGTGGGCATAAGCCTCCTTTCCGGGTGGTGCTGCACTTGGGTGCTCGGTTCCCTCTCACCAGATGACGCGTCTTCAGCGGCTGGTTCTTGCTCATGGCCAGAGCGAGTCCAGCGGCAGGGTGACACCCCACAATGCTGAATTTATTAATCACCTGTTTATTCATTTCATACACTGTGTAAGATTTTTTATAATGAAGGCATTATTTTCATAGTCAGGGTAAACAACAAAGGACTTTTCTCTTTAAAATATTATATGTACATGGCATTTCAAAATGATATCCCCAAATTAAACATTTCAATAGGAAATGGCCATTATATCTGCTATAGTTTGGATCTGGAATGTCCTCCAAGGCCTATGTGTTAAAGGCCTGACTCCCAACCTGGCACTATTGGGAAGTGACAGAAGTGTGGGAGGTCTTCTTGTTATTAGGGGCATATCTTCAAAGAGGACTGTAGAACTCAGTCTCTTTCTCTTTCCTTTTTTTTTTTTTTCATGTCTCAGCCATGATTTGAGCAGCTTTGTCCACCCATGTGCTCCCACCATTAAATGTTGCTATGCAGCAGGCCCAAAAGCAATGAAGCCAACTGATTATGGGCTGGAACCTCAAAAACTGTGAGCTAAAATAAACCTCTTGTAAGTTAATTATCTCTGGTATTTGCTACAGCAATGGGAAGCTGACTAACCTGGATAATACCTATACAGGTTATTAAAATCAGAAAATATCAAAATAATTAACAAATATATTTCATATTTAATTTCCCAAGTAATGAAAATTTCATATAAAAATAAGATAACACTTTTCTTTATTATATTTAATTTCACAAGTTCTCAAAAATTACCTGTTAAAACAAGATAATGATGTGCTCTATTAAATAAATAAAAGCATTGAAATAAAATCTAGAGTGGCCAGGGGTACATATTGTCACCAACACTTATGGAAATATGAATTGTAAAATATTCCAGGAAAACAATTGGGCAATGTATTCAAATGTCTTAAGAGTTCTACCAGTCCTTGAACCAGCAATTAAATTTCAAGACATTTAAGAAAATAATCTTCAAATATATAACTGCAAGGATATTAACAGTGTAAAGAAAACCTTTAAATAATAGAAATAACTAGCAATAGGAGTTTTTTTGAATATATTAAATGAAATAAGCTTTAAATACTTTTAAAAATTAACTAAGTGGCATAAAATACACTAAAGGCATTTAAAACACCACTAACGGGGACCATTTATTGGCAAATCCAAATGTTCAAGGTATATTATTCAGTGGGGAAAAGAACCAAAGTAGCTTACAAGTGGTATCTGCAATATTACATTTTGTTGAAACAGTCAAGGGAATGGTTGACTGAAAGATTAATATAGAGCACTAGGCACAGTGGCCCAAGCCTGTAATCTCAGTAACTCAAGAAGTGGAGGCAGGAGGATCTCATTTTTAAAGCCAGAGGTAGCCTGTGCAACTTAGTGAGACATTGATGTCAAATAAAAAAATGGTTTGTGGATGCACCTCAGTGGTAAAGGGTTTGCAGAGTATGTTCGAGACCCTGAGTTCAACCCCCAAGTATCACAAAAAAAGGTTAATATATAGCATAAAGGACTGTTATAAAGAATTAACTGAAACATTTGCCACTAATTTCTGTTCAGAGACCTTAAGTGCATTCTTCACTTACTTTTCCAGTATCTGTCATACCTTCTGTGTTTTTTCTTGGAACTCAAGTTATTTACTTAAAATAAAATATTGGCTTTTCAGTATCTATAACGTTCCTTTGGTGGTTAATCTTGTCAACTTGACTAGATTGAAAGACACCTACGAGATGAATAAAGCATAACTGAGCGGGTCTATAAGGGCCTATCCAGAGATGACTGGATCATGAGGGCTCTGATCTAATCAATGAGGGATTCAAACTTTGAATAGACTATTGAGAAGTGGTGGAACTGTGGATTGCTGGGGCTACTCCTTCAAAGGGTGTATTTTGGCCTTGCATCTTCCTATTGCTCCTCTTTACTCCCCAGCTACCATGAGGTAAGCAACTTTCCTTCACATTCCCTTCCTCTATGATGTTTCTCCCTTCCCATGGGCCTAAAAGCAACAGAGCCAAGGAACCAGGGACTGAAATCATGAACTAAAATAAGTCCTCCTTCCCTTAAGGTGTTTCTCTCAGGTATTTGTCACAGCTATGAAAGTCTAACACAATCCCTCCCCTCTGTCTGCTCTGCCTTACAATCTCTGTTCCATTGTCACCTGCCCAGGCCACTCTGCCCTCTCCCAGATTATCCCCAGAGACTCCCTTGCTCTTTTGCTTTTTCTCATAACATTTACCCTTTAAAATGCTATGTAAGTATATTCATGGCTTATTGCCTACAGCCATACCTCCCTGGAATCCGATCTCCTCAGATCTCAAAAGATAAGCAGGGTCAGGCCTGGGAGACCATGTGGGAATACCTGGTGCTGTAGGCTTGGGCGAAGAACCTGGCAGCCCACTCTCGAAACAATCAGCCATTGAAAATCCTATGAATAGCAGAGGAGCACTAACATAGTGCAGGGCATGGCACAGCATCCCATGGTATTTCCTTTGTTGTACATAGAGTCGCTATGAGTCGGTCCCAACTCAACAGCATTTGATGACCACCACAACAACATGACTTATTGTCTGCTCCCTCCTAAAAAAATATTTCAGGTCAATGATGTTCGTTTTGTTCACAGCCATATTTCAAAGAGCTTGCAAGAGACTTGGCTAGGAGCAGGTGTTCCTTAGCCTTCTTGTTAAACAACTTCAAGGAAAACAGGTCTGTTCTTGGCCACTATCTGACAGCTACACTACCATCCACACAAATGCAGAGGTTCAAGATAGGGCCTAAGTGAACCTACCTTCACTTCCTGGAACCCAGGACTCTACTGCAGCACTCCAGAGAGTCCTCCCACGGGATCTGGGCACCAGATGGGCTCAGCTCTGCCCCGCCTTTCAGACAAACGCGAAAAACTACAATTCCCAGAAGCCTCTGGTCCTCGCGAGGACTGCATCTCCCAGAGGCGTTAGCGGCAGCTAGGGTCCCAGCCCCGCCCCTCCTGGACCTGTGAGGGCAGCGGAACGTCTGCCACTCTGTGTGCGGTTACTGGGCTTGCGTCGAAGGGGCGAGAGGAGTCCCGGCGCCGGGCCGCCGGGCGGGGCGGTCCGGAGCCTCCGCCTGCGGAGTGCGGCGGGGCGAGCGCGGACCAGGAACCCGCGCGCCCAGAGGTGAGCGACGACCGAGAGGCGGGCGGCGGGCGGCTGACCAGGGTACGGGAGGACGCTCCCGGCATGGGGAGGCCTTTGTGGGCGTGGGGCAGCCCCTGGGGCCGGCCGCTGACCCCTCCCAGCCGCGTCCTGCTCTCGGCCTCACCGCCGTTTGGATTCGCTGCCGGCCTCGGCGGACGCGGGAGAAGACGCGCGTCCTCCGCGTGGCCTCGGCGGAGTCCGGGCCGATGTCACGAGCGGCTTCGGGGAGGGGGAGGGGCTCGGCCCCCGACAGCAGTGCCAGGGCGGCCACCCGGGTCTGGGGTCGGGATGCCGGGTGGGAATCCTGGTGCCGCCCCCACTCGCTGTGCTGAGCTGGGCAGGCAGCCACCACTCCGGCCTCAGTTTCCCGATCTGTAAAATGGGGGTGCTGGCCGTACCCACTGCCGCTGTGGGGCGAAGCAGCTTAAGGCAGTGCTCCTTGCTGGGATAGGGCCCAGTGCCCTTCACCAAATCTTCCTTCTGCAAACTCTGAGCCAAAGTTGGGGGCCCTGGACCAGGAGCCGCGGCCCTTCTCCAATTCTGTCCCCTCCCGGCTCCTTTTCGCTTGCGCCTCTGAAGGCACTGGGCGCACTGCCAGCTGGGGAAAGGCTCTCAGCAGCTGTTTTGGAGGGATGGAGAGCAGACCGGGCTTCCTCTTCGTCCCTTTTTCTTCCCTCAGATCCACGCTCTGGAGACTGTTGAGAGAGCACAGGAAGAGGACATGGCTCCTGAGCAGAGGGAAGGGAGGTCTCAGGTGAGCTCGGGCCATCTCAGTTCTTAGTGGATGGAGCTCTTTCCCCTCTGAACTGAAGTTCTCTACCCAGTACAACCTTGACCAGGATTTGGAGCCCACATCCTTTTACCTGGAGGAGTTGGTGCAGCCTCTGGGTGGTAGACTCTGTAGGGAATATTCCCCACTCCTAAGCGTCTAGTGTCCATGCTTTTTTTGGTAGATGAACTTTTTTTCACTAACCTCAATCTGCTGCAATCTGCCGCTGTGGGATTACTATTTGACAAGTGAGGTGCCATGTGTCTTTATACCACTAGGGACAGAACAAACAGGCTCAACTGGGAGGATGTCTTTCTGGACCCGCCTCATTCACCGATTCCTGCCTCCCTCCCTGCCCTTGGCAAGATGGCTTTTCTTTTGCTTTTCACTTCTGAGAATCCTCATAATGCCTCAGGAAGCCACAGGCCTCTCCTATTCATAGTTTTCAGTTTTTTCTCCCTCTTAACTTTACCGATCATATCCTTTCCTTGCACCACTCTTTCAAAAACTGATCTTGACCTGTCAATTTCATCTTTATGGTAGGAAGTTGGGGGAGGCCTCCCCATCCAGGTGAGACAAATATGGACAAAGGATAGGTGTGTTGCAGGGGATACAGTTGGAGAGGTCTCTGGCTCCTAGAGGAAAGAGAAGACTCCTCAGGAAGCCACAGGAGGATTTTTTGGGAGATTAGTGGTGGATAAACAGCGCACACAGTGGCTGGAAAGTGGAGCTCTTAAGTCAGACAGCTGAGTTTTAACACATCTCTTCTGTTACTAATTGTGAGCCTTGGGCAAATAACTCCACTTCTCTGTGCCTCGGTTTCCTCACCTATAAAATTAGAATAACAGCTGTGATGAGTGTATAATGTGAGTTAGTGCATGGAAAGTATTCAGTCAGTGCCAGGCACACAGTAACCATTTAATATATGCTTACTGGGGTAGCTGAATACTACTACTGAGGATGTCAAAAAACTGTATGTACATTTTAAGAATTATGATCTATGTAATCCTTTTTGAGCGATGGGATTTAGCTCAGTTGGTAGAGCACCGCTCTGCCATCTCTGAGGTCCCGAGTTCAATTCCCAGTACCGCAAGAATGGGAGAAGGGCCTGGCAATCCACTCCCAAGGCAATCCCGAAACAGCCAGCCATTGAAAACCCTATGACGGTCGCTATGAGTTGGATACTAACTCCACGGCACCTAACAACAACAATCCTTTTTGAAGTTGCATTGAATTACTGTAGCTATGTGTAGTATAACATTCGTTCAAAAGATGGCATTAATCAAGTGAATGCTAGCATCATCATGCAATAGGCATGGAAAAATGGAAAATTTTCATAACAAGATGTGTATACATTTTTTTACATTATCTGTATATTAATAATATTGTTAATTTCATTGTTACAAACCACCAAGGGCTGTGGGAGTTGTTCAAGGGTGCTTGCCTAGCATGTGCAAGCCACGGAGTTTGAGCCTCAGCACTGCAAAAAATAAATAAATAAATAAATAAATAATAGGAAGATAAATAGAAATTGCTCTATAATGTTTCTAGGACCTAGAAAATATTCATCCTCTCTCTGCGCACCTTCATCTAACACAGTCACTTGATGTTTATTAGGTATCCGGCATGCTAGGGAATGTGCTGAGGGCTTTGCATTTGTTATTTCTCATTCTCACAACAGCATGGTAGTTATCCTCTGCTGTACTTTGGATCTTAAATGTCCCCCAAAAGCCCATGTGTTGAAAGCTTGGTCCCCAGCTCAGGTTGGTGGAACCTTTATCAAGTTGGGCCTATTGGAATGCAGTTAAGTCATAGGGGTCACATCGTTGAAAGGAATATTGGGACTCCAGCCTCTTCCTCTTTCTGCTTCCTGGCCATGAGGTGAATGGGCTGCTTTTGCCTCACACTCCCACTATGATGTGCTGCCTTATTACAGGCCCAAAAGTAAAAGGACCAACCAATCATGGAGAAAAACCTCTCCAACTATGAGCCCAAACAATCCTTTGCTCACGTTATCTCTGCTGTTCCAGTACCTGGAAGCTGACTAAGCTATCCCCATTTTAAACACATATGAGGAAACCGAGGCTCAAAGAAGTCAGGGAACCCACATTCATTCTCAGATATGTGCTTGCACCATCTAGTTGTTCCTCTGGTACATCAGGGCATGGATGGACCCAGGCACATGTTACCAGAGCACCTTAACAATGTGGCTTTGTCTTTGGACCCATAAATGCGATGGGATTTGATCTTCTGAGGCTATAGTCAGGACCTGCCTTTGCAAATTTAGGCTGCTGTGTTTCCTGTAAGTCTTTCCAATTCCATTCCAACTGAGCCAAGTTGCTCTCCTACCTGGAACTTTCTATATCTCTGTATATGAGTGAATCCCCTATTGCACCCTCTGTAACTGCCTGCTGCACAAGTGTCAGTACCATGTGGTCTTGGGGATAAAAATCACTGATGGGAAACTGAATTCTAGAGAAGGAGAACAGAGATACTGCTGGGGTCACAGTTAAGAAACTTCAGTCATGGTCCTGCAGCTGACACATAAAGCATGTGACTTGGGGTCCTGGCTGCCCCTAATCTCATGTTCTTTGTCTCTAAGGATTGAAGTAGGAGATGGTGTATGGTCCTGTCTTTCCAGATACACAGCTGTCTGTTTTTTATTTACAGTGCTGGGACCAACCCAGGGTACCTTGAATGCCAAGTAAACACTTTATCACTGAGCTATAGCTATTTGTCATTCATTCATTCATTCATTTATTTTTGTGGTACTGGAGGTTGAACCCAGGGCCTTGCACTTGCATGTTTTGCAAGTGCTGGACCACTGAGCTGCACCCTCAGCACATTTTTTTACTTTTTTGAAACAGAGTCTCGCTAAATTATGCAGAGTGCCTCTGGTCTTGAATTTACAATCCTCCTGCTTCCACTTCCCCAGTCACTGGGATTACAGGTGTGTGCCACTGTGCCTGGCTTCAGCTGTCTTTCATTGTTCAAATTATTTCATGTATTTTCCTTGTCTGCCAGTTGGACTGTAAATTCTTTGAGGGCAAAGATCATTTCTTGTATTCCCCTTATCTGCCAATAAATTATCTTCATTATCATATTTGTATTGCATGCTTATGGTAAAAATTTCATAGAATAAAAAACATGTATGACTATAAAAACTGAGTTTCTCCTACTGTATTCTCACAACATTCCTCTGACATCAGGATTGTGGGGGGTTTTCCCCCACCCTGCAAGCCCACCTTGCTGCAGTAGTGGACCCCAGCAGGGTGTCCTCTAATTCAACTCAATTCCATTCATTTCTGGTGCTGTCTACCTGAGGTAGTGTCCATTCCCACAGGTCCAGGACTTAGCCCCAGTGGACTGACCTCACTTCAGACACCAGTTGCAAGTCTGGGTCTTAACAACTTCTGACCAGCCAGCTGTAAATTGGGGTTCTCACATTTGCCTCTGAGAGCAGCTCACAGAACTCAGGGACTAACACATTTATTTCTTAGTAGAAAAGATATTTTTAAAGAATACAGGTGAAGAGCTGCGGAATGAGGTATGAGACAAGGGATGGCATGTGATTTGAACCCTTGTGGGTTCAGCTGTCAATCTCTGAATCCTGTTTTTTGGAGTTTTTATGGAGGCTTCTTTATATAAACAGAATTGATTGAATCATTGGCCAACTTCATCTTCAACCCTTGTCCTGAGGCTATGGAGGAGACCCCTGGGAGGTCATTCATTAGCATATAAAAAGACCCTCACCAGCCTGAGAATGTAGATCTGTGGTAGAGCTCTTGCCTTGAATGCCTGACACTCAATCCCCAGCAAGGCCAGGGGGAAAAAAGAAAAAGACTCATCACTTTGAAGATTCTAAGGATTTTAGGAGCTGCATGCCATGAAATGGGATGAAGACCAAATATATATTTCATATCACAGTATATATTAAAAAAGAAAAAATGTTGCTCCAACATCTAGATGATCAGAGGCAGTCCTTTGATGTGCATCCATCAGAATAACTTTCTTTGTATATTTACATGCATAAGTATGTATACATTTTACCATTTAAAATTTAACTGTGGCAAACTGTACATACCATATAATTTACCTTTTAACCCCTTTCAAATGTATGATTCAGTAACTTTTTTTTTGTTTTTTTGGTACTGGAGGTTGAACCCATGGCCTCACGCCTGCATGCTTTGCAAGTGCTGGACCACTGAGCTGTGCCCTCAGACCTTTTTTTTTTTTTTTTTTTTTTTCCACTTTTTGAGACAGGGTCTCGTTAAATTGCACAGACTGCCTCTGGTCTCAAATTTGCGATCCTCCTGCCCCCGACTCCTGAGCCGCTGGGATTACAGGCGTGCACCACCGCGCCCGGCTCATGATTCAGTAACTTTTTAAGTACATATATTCACATTATTAAGCAACCATCATCATTATCCACCTCCAACTTATATGTAGATATAAAATAACAACTCTACTTCAAAGGAAATAAGAAAATACTTTGTTGTTGTTAAGTGCCATTGAGTCAGGTCCAACTCATAGTGACCCTATGTATAACAGAATGAAACACTCCTCAACACTGTGCCATACAGCCTTTTTATGTTTGAGACTATTGTTGCACCCACTGTGTTTCTCCTCATTTTGAGTCATGCCACATTAACAAATGGAGGTCTAAGGGGCACTACTCCATTCCCATCATTGAGGTTGACTCTACTTTGAGGAGGCAACTTTTCCCCAGTGGTCTTTTGAATGCCTTCCAAACTGGTGGGCTCATTTTCTGGCACTATATTTGACAGTACTTCTCTGCCATTCATAGGGTTTTCAATGGCTAATTGTTTCTGAAGTGAGTTAGCCATGTCCTTCTCCCCTGTAGTCTGTCTTAGTCTGGAAGTTCAACTGAAACCTGTCAACCATGGGTGGCCCTGGTTGCCCTTAATCTCATGTTCCTTGTCTCTAAGGATTGAAGTAGGTGGTGGTATCTGAAATACTGGTGGCAAAGCTTTCAGCAGCATCACAGCAACACACAAGCCCCCCACTGCACAGGCTGACACACATGGGAGAAGAAAATACTTTATCTACAGCTAACTTCCAGTGACCATGGCTGGGGAACACAGATTCAAGTTACCCTTACTGTTGTGTTCAGCCGTGAAAGGTTACATGAACTTTTATAGCCAAAGAACAAAGTCATAAATAAATATATTTTTAAAGTACATAGGTCTAACCTGGGCGCAGTGGCACATGCCTGTAATACCAGAGACTCAGAAGGCGGAGGCAGGAGGATCGAAATTTCGAGACTAGAGGTGATCTGCGTAATTTAGCAAGACCCTGTCTCAGAAAGTAAAAAAATGGGCTGAGGGTGCAGCCCAGTGGTCCAGGTTATGCATGAAAGATTAACATAAAGCTCTAAGAGCAGTACTTGGCTCATAGAAAGCATTCCCTAACTGATGGCTATTTTAATTTTCATAACTATTGCTGTTGTTAGCAATAATTATGCTAACAACATCTGGTCCTACTAATAGTGACCCTATACACAACAGAACAAACTACTCCTCAATTCTATGCCAAGCACACCATAGTGTTCATGTTTAAATCCACTGTTGGCAGACACCGTGTCATCCCATCTAGTTGAGGGTCTTCCTTTTTTTCATTGACCTGCCACTCTCCCAAACACGATGTCCTTCTCCAGGGATTGCTCCCTCCTGACAACATCTCCAAAATGCATAAGATGCAGTCTAGCCATCCTTGCTTCCAAGGAATACTCTGGTTGCAGTTTCTCTAGGATAGATCTGTTTGTTCTTTTGGCAGTTCATGGTATGTTCAATATTTGTCTCCAGCACCATAATTGAAAAGCATCAGTTCTTTTCCTGTTTCCCTTATTCAACGTCCACTTTCCACAACCATATGAAGTGACTAAAAATACCATGGCATGAGTCAGGCACATGTTTGTGTTCAATGTGACATCTTTACTTTTCAACACTTTGAAGAAGTCTTTTGCAACAGCATTTCCCAAAGCAATGTGTCTTTTGATTTCTTGACTGTTGCTTTCATGGGTGTCAATTTGTAGAACCAAGTAAAGTAAAATCTTGGACCTCAGTCTTTTCTCCATTTATCATGAAGTTGTTTAATGACTCAGTTGTAAGGACTTTCTTTGATATTGAGGCGCAATCCATACTGAAGACTGTGTTCTTTGATCGTCATCAGTAAATGTTTCAAATCCTCTTCCAGCAAGCACAGTTGTGCCATCTGCATAAATCAGGTTGTTAATGAGTCTTCCTCCAATCATGATGCCATGTTGTTCTTCATAAAGTCCAGCTTCTCAGATTACTTGCTCAGCCTAGAGATTGAAGAGGTATGGTAAAAAGATACAGCCTGATGCATACCTTTCTTGACTTTAAATCAGGTAGTGTTTCCTTGTTCTGTGTGAACAACTGCCTCCTGGTCCATGTACACTTTCTTCATGAGTACAACTTGTTATGATCCACACAGTCAAATGCCTTTGCATACTCAATAAAACACAGACATGTTTCTGGTATTCTCTGCTTTCAGCTAATATCTATCTGACATCAGCAATGATATACCTGATTTCCCATCCTCTTCGGAATCCAGCTTGATATTTTGTAGTTCCCTGTCTATATACTACAGTTGCTTTTAAATGATTGTTAGCAAAATTTTACTTGCATGTAATATTGATATTTGATAATTCCCACATTTAGTTGTATACCTTTTCTTGGGAATAGGCACAAATATGGATCACTTCTAATTTTCCTAGATTCATACTACACACATTCCACATTCCAGTTATTAATGGATGTTTACATATATTCCTTCTCATTGTGAGTCATGCTATATGAGTAAAAGGAGGTCCCTGGGGCTTTACTCCATTCCTGTCATTAAGGCTGACTCTACTTTGAGAAGGCAACTCTTTCCCAGTGGTCTTCGAATGCATTCCAAACTGGGAGGTCATTTTCTGGCACTGTATCTGACAGTGGTTCTCTGCTGTTTAAGATTCTCAGTGGCTGATTGTTTGGGGAGTGGGTTAGCCATGTCCTTCTCCCTAGCGTGTCTTAGTCCAGAAGCTCAGCTGAAACAGGTCCTCTGTGAGTGGCCCTGCTGGTATCTATAATACTAGTAGTATAGCTTTCAGTATCATAGCAACATGCAAGCCCCCACAATACCACAAACTGACAGGCGTGTGGTGGTTTTCATAATTACTGTCCTCAAGCTTGAGTAAGCATTGCCCTCGTTATTTAACAGTGTTCATCAGTGAGTATTTGGATGGTTTCCTTTTTTTTTTTTACCATTATAAACACCATAATAAGTATCCTTGTGCACATAATTTTATGCACTATTACATGTAAATACATAAATACAATTGAACCCAGGGCCCTGCACCCCAAGCCCATTTTTAAATTTTTTACTTTGAGACAGGTCTTGCTAAGCTGTGCAGCCTGCCTCTGGCCTCAAACTTGTTATCCTCCTGCTCAGCCTTGTAAATGTCTAGGATTACAGGCTTACACCACTGTGTACAGCCAAGAACATAACTATTTCTAAACATTTTAATATATATTACCAAGTCTCCATCAGATGGATTATCCTAATTAATAACACTCCCATTACTGGCCTTAATCCTTCCACCTGCCTCTCATAGTGGTCAACACAAGGCAAGCATGTTAGTTAGCTTTCCGTCACTGTGAAAAGATGCCTGAGATCATCTACCTAGGAGGAAGAAAGGTTTATACTCGTGGTTTCAGAGGCTTGGGCCTGTGGTGGGGCAGAGCCTCATGGCCGGAGCATATGGCAGAGGAAGCTGTTATCCTCAGGGAAGCTGGGAAGCAAAGAGGGAAAGGAAAGGGCCAGTGTCCCAATATCCCCTTCAAGGGCACATCCCCAATGGCCTAACTTCTTTCCACTAGGTGCCACCTCGTGAAGGTTCCACCACTTCCTAAGAGCGACACAGGCTGGGCCCCAAGCGTCTAACACATGGACTTTTGGAGGACATTGAAGATCCAAACCATAGTAGCTAGTTTCATACTTTATGCTGCTCAATGTGTATTTGTCACAGAATAATCATTACATGAATAATCTAGACCCTTCAGAACCTTGAGTAGCATCAGCAGTGTTTCATGGTAGCTTGTCCACCTCCCATGCTGCTGCTGTCTTCACACTTTGTGAGGAGGCCTGGTCCTCAGTGAGCTTGAATGGCTTGTCCTTGCAGGTGTCAGTGACATTTGAGGACGTGGCTGTACTCTTTACTCGAGATGAGTGGAGAAAGCTGGATCCTTCTCAGAGAAGCCTGTACCGGGAGGTGACACTGGAGAACTATAGTAACCTCATCTCACTGGGTAAGGAAATTCCCCTGTAGATACAGAATTCAGAAATGGGGAAATCTCAACACCTCCTTCCCTGAATAAAAGCTGTGCCTCATCATAAAAATTTAACTGAGCTTTGCCTTCCAGTTACACAAATTCAAATTTCTGTAAATAAATGTTGAATACATCCTTCCCCCTTACAGGCATGGAATTGCCCTGTGTGCAAGGATGGAGGCAATGGCATTGACCATCATCCCCTTTCCTCTAATGATGGCACAGTAGAAGTTTCTTCTTGGTTCAGGCATCATTTATTTCCCCATCAGCAATTGTCCTATGGTTGGTTTGTGTATCTCTCAACAGAGGGCTTCATTTAACCTCTGGACCTGTCACTAGCCTTTCCCACTTGCCTTTTCAAAGGTTCCTAAACTTTTTTATATAAAGGGCCAGGCATTAAATAGTTTAAGTTTTATTCAGTCTCTATAACATATTCTTCTTAGTCTTTTGTGGTTTTCTAATTTTTTGTATATTTATTTGTTTTATCTATGAGCAGGACTCCCAGTTACCAAACCAAAGGTGATCTCCCTTCTGCAGCAAGGAGAAGATCCCTGGAAGGTAGAGAAAGAAAGTCCTGGAGACTTCTCTCCTGGTGAGTGAGTAGGTGCAAGGTATGCTGGGGAATCTCTGCAGGCACCAGTCTGGAGAAGAGGGTGTGGCATGGAGTATTGGTTGGGAAACCTCTTTAGAAGTGATGGAGAGTTGGGGGTGTAGCTCAGTGGTATCACCTACCTAGCATGCGCAAGGCCTTTGGTTCTATCTCCAGCATGGCAAAAAAGAGCCATGAGGAGGGGAAGGCCCGGGCTCCTGGAGAGCAGTTTCCTCTTATTCTCTCCTAGTCATTTCTCAAACGAATCTCTCAAGATCTCTTTTCTTCTTCCTTCTTGTTTCCGAGGAGGGCCGCATTTTCACATATTCATTCAAGAAACAGCATATTTAAGGATTTGCAAATAATGCATTCTGGCTGAAGCCCTGGGTATGTATAGGAAAAGAAATAGATGCGGAAATGAGATTGGAAAGTTATGTGAGGGCCACATTGAAAGTGCTTTGGTATGGTTCTAAGAGATTTGAACTGTCCTGTGGATCACTACAAATACTTGAGCAACTTAAATAGAGCATTATATAATTAGAGAAGTTGGTTTGAATCAGAAACTATTTATTTATTTATTTATTTATTTTATTTTTGCAGTACTTGGAGGGTTAAACCTAGGGCTTTGCACAAGCTTTATAAGTGCCTTACTCCTGGGCTGCACCTCCAGTACCCCCTAGTTCCTTATTTTCTTTCTTTTTCTTCTTTTCTTTTTCTTTTTCTTTTCTTTTCTTTTTTTGAGACAGAGTCTTGTTAAACTGCTAAGTTACACCACTGCCTCTGGCCTCAAACTTGCAATTCTCTTGCCTCTGTCTCCCAGGTCACAGGGATTAGAGGCATGTGCCACTGCACCAGGCCAGAAACAATTTGTTGTTGTTGTTAGGTGCCATCAAGTCAGGTCTGGGTACTACTCATAGTGACCCTATGTACAATGGAACAAAACACTTCCCAACACTGTGCCATACCTGGCACTATGGCAGTGGTTCTCTGCTATTCACAGGGTTTCCAATGGCCAATTGTTTCAGGAGGGGGCTGCCAGGTCCTTCTCCCAGAAACAATGTAAATGTCCCTTAATAAAGGAATAGCAAAAGAAGCTCTGGCATGTCCTCATTCTGGCATACATCGCCACATTTAAAATGAAAGAACACACTGGTGTGGTCAGAGTGCCAAGCCACATAAAGGAAAAAACCAAGCTTCAGAGCTTTAAGATATGTGACTATTTATGTTTAAAGCAGATTATGTGATTGTATATATAATGCTTGTAAGCTCAGAGAGAAAGGGAAGAGGACATGTTGTAGCTGGTAACAGTAGTTACTTTTGGCATGCATCTGGTGAAAGGGGACTATTTGCATGTAGTGTTTCATTTTTCACAAAGAGAATGTTATATTCATGAAGTCCTTATGCGATTTGAATTTAATAAGAATAGGCACTTTGGGAGCATTAGGAGGGTAGATTTAAAGCTGGAGGTGGGAAGCCTCACAGAGCTAATGCAGGAAGCTAGTAGGGCCTAGACAGAGGCTCCTGCATGGGGGTTCTGGGGGACAAGGAAGAGCCAGTTTTGGTAAGGGTGCAAGATGGTTTTCATTCAAGATGTGAGTAAAATACTTGGGTAGAGAGTACCAGTGGGCAGTTGCTTAAGGTAGACAGGGTTGGAACTCAAAGGGAAGATCAGGGAGCCCTTGGTGTGAAGGTGGCTTTCACAGCCTTGAGCTGGTCAGGTGAGGAATCAGAGCAGAGGACAGACACCCAGGAAACCCTATTTTCAAGGTGGTTACAAAGGAGGGATCCATGACTGAGCCCACAATGGAGCGATCAGGGAAAGAAGTGGGAGAGGTGGCCGTCATGCAGGTGAGGACTGAGGGCTGTTTAATTGGGGAGGCTCCCTCGATGGAGGACTGAGGCTCCCACCCTTGTTTCTCTTGGCTTGTACCCTCATTTCTCATAAGCACGGAGCAAGCTCTGTACTGGGCACTGGCAAGGCAGCCCACCTTTCTGTGGTCAAAGCTGAACATGAGGTGGAGTCCTAAGGGTGCCAGAGTGTCTCCTGGACTACAGGAGACTCAGAGCAGTGCTTCCTGAGAGGAAGTCACTCCCCAGGAACATGGTGGAAGGTCCCATGCATCCTTGGAACAACTTCACATCATTCCCCTCCACCAGAACCCACATCCTACCCCTTGAGGAGCCAGTGGGAGGAAAGCTCTTGCTGAGGGGTGGAACACCTTACACCTTGTTGCCTCAGAGGCCATGTTACAAACCTATTTTCACCTCAGAGCTATTCACAAACAGGAAAAAGCCTAAATGGACTTTCAAGCAAAACAAATTGTGGCATCCCTGAGTTTGTCAGTATTACATTGAGAGGTGAGAGGCAGCAGCTCAAAGGCTCTGTGTTTCTCATTTGCACTTTTGCTTAAGAAACGAGCCAAAGCATAAGCACTGAGATTGTGCTTTTCTGGAATAGTTGTACTAAGAATTGTGGGGTGAACCAGCTCTTATATCTCATAAGTTTAGTTTATACCTAAATGTGGAAATATTCTGAAAACCTAAGATTTTTTAATTCTGAGGGTGATCTAGTCCTTCTAGTGAAAGAACATTTTTCTCCCTTTGTCTTTTTCTCTTCCTTCATCTTCTGCATATAATAAGGGTGGAGTGACCTGTGGGCAGTGGGCAGATACAGGGTCACCTGCCATCCTCTCAGCAAGGTCTCCTGAGGCTGTGTCTGCTCATAGAAAGGGCAGCCTTTCCTGACTTCTGCCCCATGCTGTGGGGGTCAGCAGCAGCCCTATCCAAGTAGCATGTCATGGTTTAAAATGTGACTCTCCTTACGGAGTGAAAGTGCCCTGCAGCCCTTGTGACTTTGTGTGAGTTAGCCTGTTTTTGTCCTCTTTTTCCCTTCAACAAAGACCCACACATGGACCTTGTGCTGCCCTCCTGCCACCAACATCTTCTCCTCATAGCTGTCTGAAGGATCTGTTTAGAAGGCAAGTCAGTCTCGTATTAGTCCCTGATCAGAACGCCTAGTGGCTGCTGTCCTGTGGAGCACAGTCCAGAGTCCTCATCATGGCCTTCAGAGACCTCCGTGGTCAGCCCCAGTTACCTCTTCACTTCTCCTCTTCACCCTACTCTGCCTTTCGTTTGAGGGCTCTGATCACCCTGGCTGCCACCTCAGGGCCTCTCCACTTGCCTTGTCCTGTCTGGGACGATTCTTCTTGATTGCCACGTGCACACATGACTCACTTCTTCACACTGCACAGGTTTCTGCTCAGTTGTCACTTTCTGGAATAGGTCCAACTTGTCCGAAACATGCTCCCCTTTATTCCATCAGCACACTATATCTTCCTTCCACACACCATCACTGCAGAACAGTACATATTCATTTATGATCTGTCTCCTCCTCTGGATAATGGTCTCCCTCATGTGGGGGATTCCCTATTTCATTTACTCCCCTCCTCTTCCCCAGTGCCTAAAACACTGGCTGCCAGAGTAGGCTTCCAGTTATGTAGAGAATGCGGGAATGAGGGGGACTTGGTCAGTGGTGATGGAGGAAAAGAGTGAAACCAGTTCCAGAGATTTCTGAGAGACAAAAGCAAGATACAGAGATGGATTCAGTATGGAAAATAAAGGAGATGGACTTGTCAAGGATGTTTCTGTAGTTTGTGGCTTGTTCTGGAATAGACAGTAATGTCATTCATTGAAGTAATGGCACTGGAAGAAGATCACATTTAGGCATGACATGAATTTGGTTTGGGGTGAATTAAATGTGTTGTCATTAGTTGGCCCAGTCACCCCAGTGAAGATGTCAAGACTTCACATGAAGTGTAAATTTGTAAGACCCTGGTCCAGATAGGGTAATCAAAACAGTGGGCAAGGTTGAGTCAGTCTAAGGAAAACATTCCAGTCATAGCAAGAAGAAAGGGCATAGGACAGAATCTTGAAGAACTCTAGCATTTGAGGTCACCAGGTGGAGAGACATTAACCAGTAGGAAGACAAGAGTAGGTGTGCTACAAGAGGAAAACTAAAAGTCTGGGGCGTTACAAGCGAGGCTTAGGGTAGGGTAGAGGTGGGAGAAGTAGATGGAGTTGAGACACATCTAGGTGGTGGGATAAGCAGGTGTTGGTAATTGATTAGACGCCACAGGGCTGAGGAGAGAGAGGTGTTAGGGATGCCTCTTAAGGTTTTTGTTGAGAATTAGTGCCATTTTCAGAGGCAGAGGTAAAACAGCTTAGAGAGAATAATCATGAATCTGGTTCCAGGCATGTTGACTTCAAGGTGTCTTCTTGCTATTTTGAGTAGACAGTCTATAAACAGGTGTGAGAGAAGAAGGTCTTGCCTAGAGTATATGCTTGTGACTGACTCTGGCCTATGGAGAGAGAGTGAGAAGAATTGGGGGCCTCAGACTAAGCCCTAAGGAACTTGAAGGATTAAAGGGCAAGTTGAGGAAAATGAATACACAGGGAAGACTGAGGCCTAGGGAAAGTGAGAAAAACATGGAGAAAAGTATGGGGCTACCCTAGTTTAGGAAGAGATCATCTCATGGGAAAAGAGGAATCACTCAGATGCTGCTGAGAGAAAAACTGAGAACTGAAGGGTGTCTTGTCTTAACAACATGGAACCCTTAGTGGCCTTAGCAAGGGTAATTGGGAACAGAAGCCAGAATGGAGCCTTTGAGGAGTAATAGGGAGAAATGGAAAAGTTTAGAATATAGTATGTATAGAAATGCATTTAGAGAGATATAAACACATATACATGCAATCAGGTGTAAAGAAGAGTCAGCAACAATAGTTGGAAAAATTAATCTGTGTATATATAAATAAATATTTGTATGCTTTTTCTCTCTCTACTCCAATTAGAGTAAACAGTACTGTACAGTACACCTTATTCTGCCCCTTTCACTTGATGTATGTTGAAGTTCTTTCCATGTCAATACAGAGAGCCTTCTCCCTCAGCGGAGCAGCTCTTAGGCCTGAGGCTGGCTTTCTTGGTGGGGGAACAGGTAGTCTTGATGTGATGTGACTCTGGATAACGTTAGCCCAGCAGTCCCACTTTGGGCTGTGATTTTACAAATGATACGATGTTTGTTTATTAGGAATATGAAAAAATGATTTAAAGTTATACTTTTGCCATGTGCCAGTATAAAGTCTTGAAATTTAAAGTTAGAGTTGAATAAACTGATACATCCATACAATGGAATACTATGCAACTGTAAAAAGGAATGACGAACAACTTTGTAAGTTTGTAAGTTCCACTATGGGGTGATCTCCAGAACGTGTTAATAAGTGGGAAAATGTTAAAAAAAAAAAAAAAAAAAAAAAAAAAAAAAAAAAAAAAAAAAAGGTAAGCATGGTACTGTCATCTAAGAAGGGGCAGAAAGAGTACCCAAAAACAGAATAAAAGCAGATCAATAAAATGGTTACCTATAAGGTGAAGGGCTGGGATTTAGCTCAGTTGGTAGAGCGCTGCACTGCAGTCTCTGAGGTCCCGAGTTCAATTCCCAGCACTGCAAAAATGGGAGAAGGGCCTGGCAATCCACTCCCAAGGCAATCCCGAAACAGCCATTGAAAACCCTATGAGGGTAGCTATGAGTTAGATACCGACTCGATGGCACCTAACAACAATAAGGTGAAGGAAGAAGAAAAATAGAATAGGAATAGAATCTAGAATTTTTTAAAGGAATTTTGTTTTATCATTTTGACTTTGGAAATATAAAAACATTTCATGAAATTGTAAAGTAAAATTAAATAAAAAAGAAAAAATATCCCCTGAGTTGGGGATCCCCAACCCCTGGTCTGTGACCTGTTAGGAGAAGGGGCAAACAAGCAAGCAATCCTTCATCTGTATTTACATGATAAATGCAGTGCACTTGGATTATCCCCAAACCATCCCCCTCTCACCCAAGGTCCATGGAAAAATTGTCTTCACAAAACTGGTCCCTGGTGCCAAAAAGATCAGGGACTACTGTCCTAAGTATTGAATACCAAATTGTAAAATGACCCTAAGTGTGTTTCAGATTAGTAGCTTAGTGACATAGAAAATCATTTCAGATGCCTTTACATCACAGCAGTTTGATTTATTCGTGATCTATATGCTAAGGGCAAAAATAACTACAAACTATAATGTTAATTTTGCTAGGGCTGATAATAGCAGTTTTGACACATTTATGAATGGAATGGTTGATGTCTGAGAATTGCCTTTGCATGATTTAACGGAAGAACTGTAAGGATTTGCTGGAGCTGCGATAACAGAGTACCACAGCCTGGCTGGCTTAAAACAAGCAAGTTTATTGTCATACAGTTTGGAGCTCCAAAGCCAATGTATCGGCAGATCCTGCTCCATCCAGGACTGGGGAGAACCCATCCTTGCCTTTTCCTAGCGTGGAGTGGTGGCCACAGCCCTCAAGGTGCCTAGGCTTGTAGCTGCATAAGTCCTACCCCCTCCTTACCATCATTCCTCAGTGCATGCATGTGGCCAAATTTCCCCATTTTCCAAGGGAGCCAGTCAGATTAGATTAGAGCCCTAGTGCCTTCATCTTCATTCGATTAAATCCGCAAAGACCCTGTTTCCAAATAAAGTTATACTGTGAAGTACTAGAAGTTAGGACTTCAACATCTAGGGTGGAGGGCCCCAAACAGTGTTGGTGGTGGCTGAACGTGGCTTGGAAATTCGTTGTCCACTTTTTTCCTCTGGCCCACCAGCCCCATGTCAGCTTGCCCTGTGAACCACCCTTGGTATTCTGTCCTTACCACCGACTGCTTCCTGAGCCCTGGGCACCCACCACCCCATCTTCTCTGCCTCTCGGTCCAGGAACCCCAGGACTCTGGCTAGAGAGTGGCCTAGGAACTGTCCAGAGTCTGGGGTTGGCCAGCTGCTCCCCAGCTTACTGACCCCTCCTGGCCATGAAGGCAGAGCGCACGGTGCAGTGCAGTGGCAGACAGCCTCCCCCAACACCTACACCCTCTGTAGGGTGAGGCCATCCCCTCAGGTTTGGGCTTCCTAGGAAGGGGTGCTGAGGACTCTGGGAAGAGACTGACACAGGTGACACATTCCACCTGTGGCCTGCCCATAGGCTGACCTGCTCCTACCCAGGTCCTCAGTCTCCCATGCTGGCCTCAGCAGATGAGCATGGCCCTCACTCTTTCCCAAGGCCCTGCCACCCCCGGAGACGGGGGCAGGTAGGGACCAAATGAACAGACTGCAGCCTCCCTTCCCCTTCTGTACAAAGAGCTGTAGAATTTCACAGCTGGAAGATACCTTATAGCAGTCTAGTATGACATTTAATAAGAGAACACAAGGTGTTGTGAGGCTCAGAGAGGGAAAGGCCTGATAGAGGCCACATAGCGGGCTGGTGGTGGAGCTGAGACTAGACCCCAACCAAATCAATGTGCTGTGACTGGTACCACAGGAATACAAAGTGAGCAGGACATCCTTCCTGGTCCCCTGAATCTCCTGTTGAGGAAGACAAATGTGGGCCCAAACACTGGTACACAGCAGAAGGCACACATTGCTGCTGGAACAGTTGTGGTGTCCTCAGAGGAGTTTCAATGAGGAAATCAGGGAAACAGCTGGAGGAGGGCGCATAAGAAGGGCCTTAAAGTAGAGTATGGATTTTGATAGACAGTGCATGTACCAGGAAAAGATGTCACAAAAGGAAGGTAGCATAAAGTGCGGAGAGTACTCAGCACAGGAACCTGACCTCAGTGCCACTCTGTTGCAGACCTTCTCTCAGGGCTCTATATACTACACATTGTCCATAATTAAAAATTGGGTTACCAACAAAAAGTTGGTTACCAACAACAAAATATCCAGGACAGCATTTGTGTGTGGGTGTGTGGTACTTGGGGATTGAACCCAGGGCCGTGTGTGTGCTAGGCTAGTGCTTTTCCACTAAGCAGCACCCCCAGGCCCATACCTCCTCTTTTTTTTTACTTTGAGACAGGGTATCAATAAGTTGCATAGCCTGCCTCTGGCCTCAAACTCGTGACCCTCTTGCCTCAGCCTCCTGAGTCACTGGGATTACAGGTGCACACCATCGCAACCAGCTGTTTCTCTTTTCTACCAGTACAAGTATTATGGAGAATGTTTACAAGTGTGTAGTAGCACTCCTGTTGGGGTGTTTGTACAACTCCCAGCATGTAGCATTCTCATCTTCTGACTCTAGAAACCTTGTGAGACTGCAAATGCAAGTGACACTGTATAGGTATGACTTTAAATCTTAGAGTGGCTATAGAATAATGAAGGAGGGATACTTTAGGAAGTAAATCTGGGTTCAAAGACCAATCTAGCCTATGGCTGACCCTTTAAAATCCCATCTTAGATGTCAGAAAACTGTTCCAGAATACTCCATCCAGCACCTGCACCCTCCACTATCTAAGGACCATTCAGATACTGTTCTAAGCTCATGTTCACATTCACGTCTACCTTGTGTGTTTGTTGTAGAAATGATCACACTGTGTTATAATTGTCTATTGATTTCTTCATTTCTATGCCAAACTGAAAACCACTTGAATAAATGAGCTATTTTCATTTTGGAACCCATGATGTATTGTGAATCATCAGTGTCTAGGATACAGCCTAACATACATGTTTTTAAAATATTTAATAAATGAATAAAATAAGGATCAATCAATGCTTTTGAAATAATAAGAGGAGTTCTGTGTATTAGGAGGGATTTCCAGGGGGAAATGATACTGGAAAGGTGAGACACTGGCATCAGAGGAGTAAATTGAAGGTCAGTAGCAGTAGTCCCTATAGAAGAAGGAGCTCCTGAACTTGGATGGATTAGTGACATTAGTGTTAGAGACATTACACTGATGGGATTTAAGAGGATTTGATGGCTTCCTAGACTTGGAGTGCAGGAAAGAGAAGATTGCTAGATGAAGCCAAGAATTTATGGGAAAGTTATTGAAAAGGTTATGTCATCAGTCTGAATTTGGAAACATGGAAGAAGTCGTTGAAGAGGAATTGTTTTTGGGAAAACCCAGTGCATAAGAACTGCCTGTGTAAGGCAGAATGTGCTGAAAGACAGAAAGAGGCAAGCAAATCCACCATCGCACAAAGTGCAGTTTACCCAGGACTTACAGACAGAAGAGTGTAGGCAACAGCAAGACTGGAAGCCTCCTGCACCCAAGGTAGGAGGAAAGTGGTTATATGCTAAGCTAGACAAAGGAGGGCTGCAGCCAACTGGAATGTGCCTGGACCTTGTCAAAACTACTGGTATGTCAAGCATCAGTTCAGAAACAGCCCCAGTGTCAAAGGAAGGCAGGAAACTCTGCTAATTATCTTAATGACTTTATCCTGTAGGATTTGGAGCATAGGCCAAGTGGCAGCCACAATGATAGTTATGACCAAGGTGACTGGAGCTATGCCAAGCTGATTCCCTACAGGAATGCACTGGCTTCAGGTTTGGTTAAAAGGAAGGATACTTAAGTGGAAGTTCTAGCAGGCAGTTGGAAACACCTCTGTGAAGTACACTGAGGAGAATCAGGACAGTCATTCATATAGGAGGAGTGGGGGGAGATGGAATCATCTAGAGAGGGAAGAAGATTGAGACTCTTGGAGTATAGTTAGAGCCCAGGGAGAAGAATCTACACCTAATAGCAGGAACATATCATGGTGGTGGTCATTAGCAAGGTCACTCCAGTTTCTAAACTTCCTACCTAAGTCTTTGTTTGTTTGTTTTTGTAGTACTGGGGGTTGAATGCAGGGCCTCGAGTATGGTAGGCAAGTGCTCCCCCTCTCAGCTGCACCTCCAGTCCTCATTTTATGTTTTATTTTGACACAAGGTCTCACTAAGTTGTGCAGGCTTCCTCTGGCTTCAAACCTCCCATCCTGCTATGTCAGCCTCCCTAGTGGCTGGGATTACAGGCATGCGCCATGGCACCTGGCCCCACCTAAGTCTTAACCTTGTTCATGAGCTAGGTCAGGCCTGCACATGATTCTCAGAGGGAGTGAAGGTTGAGTTGTACCTCAGGGGACATACTTGTAGGCACCATGGCACATGCCTGTAATCCCAGTGACCCAGGAGGCTAAGGCAGCCTCCACAATTTAGCATGTCACAGGGATTACAGGTGTTGCCACAGCACCCAGCTGCTCTGCTCTTATTTGACCACTTTCCCTTTCACTTACTGCGCTCCAGCCAAGCCAGTCTCTTTGCTGACCTCAGGCCTTTGTGTTTGCTGGTTGCTTCGCCTAGGAAGCTGCAGAGCTTTGATGTGTTGACTTCATCACCTCTATCCCCAGTGCTCCTGTGTGTGCACCCACACACACACACACACAAAGTACAAGCTCATCTGATTCAACACATTATCTGCATTTCCCAGGACATTACCTGGCTGTAGTAGATACTTAATGAAGATTTGTGAATGGAAAGGATGTCTTTTGTTTATATAAAGATACATAAGAAAAAACATGGAGTGCTCCAAGCTACATGTAGTTCAGGCCCTGCCGCCTGCCCTGCCACCACGCCTCCCCTACCTCAGCAGATTGAAAGCCTCTGAACCATGCGTCCCAATACATCTTTCCTCTTGTAAGTTGTTTCTGTTGGGTATTTTGCCACAGCGACACACACACTGACTAACACCATCCCCAGTGTTCAGGATTCAAGAAAAGGTGGGTCGGTCTCAGCACTGCAGCCTCTCTTCACACCCAGGCCTAAGGCGGTGTAGTCAGACTTTTCATCACTGTGACGAACACCTGAGAGAAACGGTTTAAAGGAGGAAAGATTTATTTTGGCTCCCAGTCTCAGAGTTCTCAGTCCACGGCCACTTGGCTTCATTGCTTCTGGGCGGTGCATGGTGAGGCAAAGTGTCATGGTGGGGAGTAAGGGGTGGGGCTGAGCTGTGCCCCTCATGGTAGACAGGAGGCAGAGAGACAGAGGGGACCAGGGCAAGATGTACCCTAAAGACACGTTCCCCCAGGGACTTAATCTTCCAAGTAGGCCACACCTCTGAAAGTTTCCATCCACTCCCAATAATGCCATCAAATTAGGATTCCATCAGTGGATTGAGAGATTAATTAGGCTAATGCCCTCATGATCTGGTCACCTCTCAGTGATTGGATCCACTAGCTGTTGACCCACCCTTCAACATGTGAGCCTTTGTGGGGGATACTTCATATCCCAATCATAACAAGCGGAGTCCAGATTGCAAAATTGACTGTCACCTTCACAGCAAATGTCTAAACCTAGAAACAATGCCTGGTATGCACAGGGGAAGGTGCCCCCAATATGTTTGGCCCAAATAATGAATTTAAGTGCAGTCATTCAGTTTAGCAAGGCTTAGATGCAGTAAGAACTAGGAAGGTATTATACAGAAAGTAAAAATCCTTATTTTGCTTAAATAGTAAAGATGAGTGCATATAAAACTAGTCAAGGAAAGTGTGTGGAGTGAAAAAAAAAATCCAAAGCCCTAGGGACTACCATTTGTAAAGAGGGAACAGAAGAGTTTTTTGTGAAAGAAATCAAGAAATGAACACTGATAGAAGTTGAGAGAAATGAAGAATATATGATGTTTACCAAGTAGACAGAATGTGTACAGAAATGAAAAAGTGAACATCAAATAGATAGTATCTGAAGTATAGTAAGAGGTAAAGAATCCTTTTAACAGTTACATCTAGCCCAGCAGAAAATGCCAAAGGGTGTGCACAGCCATTCTCCTGACAGTATTTATTGAATTGTGTCCTTCCCCAATTGTAATGTTGACTGAACCACTGCATGTTAACCCTGCTTTACTGTTTTATATCCATGCCTGTCTTATTCATCTTTAACTCTGTTTAGCCCTCTCTATATAGCCTGTTGCCTGCTGCCGTACTGCTGTGGCATCCTATCCCAGCAGATCTCAGAAGCTAAGCAGGGTCAGGCCTGGTTAGCACTTGGATGGGAGACCACCTGGGAACACCAGGTGCTGTAGGCCTGGGAGAAAGACCCAGCAATCCACTCCCAAAAAATAATCAGCTACTGAAAACCCTATGAATAGCAGAAAAGCACTGACAATAGTGTTTCATCTGTTGTACGTAGGGTTACTATGAGTTGGACACTGACTCAACGGTACCTGAAAACAACCTAACAACATCATAACCTGTTGTATCAGTCAGCCTTCCAGCACTGTCACAAATTACCTGAGAAGAACAACTTAAAGAAGGAAAGAGTTACTTTGACTCATGGTTGCAGTGGTTTTAGGCCGTGGTTGCTTGGCTCTATTCCTTCTGTCTATGTGAGGCAGATCATGACAGGGACCTGATGGCTCTGCTCACTTTGTGGCAGCCAGTAAGGAGGGAGCAGGGGCAGTGAAAAGATACAGTGGTACCTTGGCACTCGAATTGCTCTATGCTTGAACCTTTCAATCACCAATATTTTCGAGAGAATTCTGGTTCAGTGCTTGACCACAACCACCATGCTAAAACTGTATGCAACACCACAATTAACCTATGGTGCTTCCAGGTGAAACAAATGGGAAAGCATCACTTTGTATATGGACTTCAAGCAGTAAAGACCTGTCCTGATGCTGTGTTCATGATCTTATGGGTTTGGTTTTTTTTTTTTTTAACAAATATATACATATGTATACCATAGGTCATCATGGCACCCAAGAAACTTTCTAGCACTGAAAGTGAAGGGAAAAGGAAAACAGTGAGGACAATTGAATTTAAAAAAAGAACTTATTGCTAAGTAAGTGAGTGGCATACATGTGTCTGAATTAGCTGCTCATTGTAGTGCTGGAACCAATAAATACATTTATATTAATTCTTTGTCCTTTGTGTGTGTGTGTGTGTGTGTGTGTGTGTGTGTGTGTGTGTGTGTGGTATTGGGGTGTTGAACCCAGTGCCTCATACCTACTTTGCAAGTGCTCTCTCTACCACTGAGCTGCAACCCCAGGCCCCTTCTTTTATTGTTCATCTTGAGACAGGGTCTTGCTAAGTTATACTGCCTCTAGCCTTGAGCTTATGATCCTCCTGCCTCGACCGCCAAAGTCACTGAGATTACAGGCATGCACCACTGCACCCATCTCATTTACATTATTTCTTATGGGAAAAAAGTGTTCAGCATCCAAACTGATTGATGCTTAACCAACCTTCCAGAATGGATTGTGTTTGAGTGCCAAGGTACCACTATGTAGGGGCCAGACAGTAAAGACAAGATACATCCTTCCAGGGCACACCCCTAGTGACCTACTTACTCTGGCTAGGCCCCACCTCCAAGTTTCCACCACCTTCCTATGATGCCATCAGATATGAGTTCATCAGTGGGTAGATCCACTGATGAGATCAGAGCCCTCATGATCCAATCACTTCCCAAAAGCCCCAAAGCTGACGATCAGTTCTTTAACACACAAACCTTTGGGAGATATTTCAGACTGAAGGCATAACACCTCTCTTGTTTGATCCATTAGTAGACTGCCTCCCTAGCCTTCCTAGCTTATAGTTCTTGGGAACATGCTTCCCTTGTACAGGTCTATACATTAATTCATTAACTTCTTCCTGTGTGAAATGACCCCCAAACCTCCCCAATCACTTGTACACTGGCCTGGAAAGCAGCTTCTGCAAGATCTTGAAGTGTATGTGCATATGTGTGTGTAATATATGAAATTAATATGTAAGACTACTTATGTTCTTCAAATTAGGAATCTATAAGTAAATATTTACAAAACAAATACGTTTCATATATGGTTGGGATACCCTTAAGAGGATTTGTAGGAAAATAGGGCATACTAACCAACTTATGAATAACACTTACGTTCCTTAGAAAAGGAAATTGAGATATATGGATTGTTAGATATAGAACATATACAGAAATATAGTACACTACATATGTTACATTTAGCAGACATATATTTAACACTATGGCAAGTACTATATGAAGAGGAATGGATTATGGAAGTTCAGAGTGAAGCAAGGATTCAGAAAGAGTTAACTTTTTTAGCTGAATCTGAAAAATACAAAGGCATTTAGGCATGAAACAAAAGAAGGGAGACTTTCCAGATTAAGAATGATTACATACAGAAGAGGAATGTCAAAATGATAATGTAGAAGTCTGTCATGGGCTCTGGATTCTGATCCCAGACTGAATTTCCCAACTCATGCTCCCTTTTTAATCGCTCTCACTTTCTTTAAATAGCTTTGCTTTATTCTTTTCTTCACTCTACTACATTTGTTCCCATAGATTTTTTTCTTATACTGTTTAACTCTCCCGGCTTCTCCCTCTTATTTTTTTAGCCAGATGCAAAGATCTTATTTAAATAACATAAATACTCATTCTACACACTTAGTTTCAGTAGCCAAATTCTGTGATACCACATGAAACATCTTCAATTTATGTGGTTTTTTTTTTCTTCTCTAGGATGGAAACGCAGTCACAAAACCACAAAGTCAACTCAAACACAAGATTCTTCATTTCAGGGACTGATAATTAAAAGATCAAAAAGAAGTGGACCCTGGGACTTTAAATCAGATAAACCTTGCATATATGAAGACAAGTTAGAGAAAAAGCAGGATAAGACTCCTTTGACCATAGAAAGAAACCATGAAAACAATGAATTTAGCCAAAACTTCAGCCCAAAGTCAGTCCTTGTTAGGCAACAGATAGTTGCCATAGAAAAGACACCACCAAAATGTGAAAAACCAGGAAACACTTTGAAACAGAATTCAAATTTACCTAATCAACCAAAAATGACAGCAGATAAGCGCTATAAATGTAGTATGTGTGAGAAAACTTTCATTAACACTTCATCCCTTCGGAAACATGAGAAAAACCATAGTGGAGAGAAATTATTTAAATGTAGAGAATGTTCAAAAGCTTTTAGCCAAAGTTCAGCTCTTATTCAACATCAGATAACTCACACTGGAGAGAAACCCTACATATGTAAAGAATGTGGGAAAGCCTTCACCCTCAGTACATCCCTTTATAAACATCTGAGAACCCACACTGTAGAGAAATCCTATAGATGTAAGGAATGTGGTAAATCCTTTGGGCGAAGGTCAGGCCTTTTTATACATCAGAAAATCCATGCCGGAGAAAACCCTTATAAATATAATCCAGGTAGGAAGGCATCTAGTTGCAGCACATCCTTTCCAGGTCAAAGAATTCATTCCAGAAAGAAGTCCTATTTGTGTAGTGAATGTGGCAACACCTTTAAGTCTAGCTCATCTCTTCGTTACCACCAGAGAATTCACACCGGAGAGAAACCTTTTAAATGCAGCGAATGTGGGAGAGCCTTCAGTCAGAGTGCGTCACTTATTCAACATGAACGAATTCATACTGGAGAAAAGCCCTACAGATGCAATGAATGTGGAAAAGGCTTTACTTCTATTTCACGACTCAATAGACACCGGATAATTCACACTGGTGAAAAGTTTTATAATTGTAATGAATGTGGCAAAGCCTTAAGTTCCCACTCAACCCTTATTATTCATGAGAGAATTCATACTGGAGAGAAACCATGTAAATGTAAAGTGTGTGGGAAAGCCTTCAGACAAAGTTCAGCTCTCATTCAACATCAGAGAATGCATACTGGAGAAAGACCCTATAAATGTAATGAGTGTGGGAAAACATTCAGGTGTAACTCATCCCTTAGTAATCACCAGAGAATTCATACTGGAGAGAAACCATACCGATGTGAGGAATGTGGGATGTCATTTGGCCAAAGTTCAGCTCTTATTCAGCATCGAAGAATTCACACAGGAGAGAAACCGTTTAAATGTAATACATGTGGGAAAACTTTTAGACAAAGCTCCTCACGTATTGCACATCAGAGAATTCATACTGGAGAGAAACCCTATGAATGTAATACTTGTGGGAAGCTTTTCAATCACAGGTCATCCCTTACTAATCATTATAAAATTCATATGGAAGAGGACCCCTAGAAAGTAGATTTGTGTGTGTGAAAGCCTTAAGCCAAAGCTCTTCAGAGAGTACACACTTCAGTGAGGTAGTAATGTAATAGATAAAGAACATTTAGTTCTCAACAGATAATAAATCTCATGGTTAAACTTTGTGTAATATATAGAAGGAAAATGTTCACACCTGTCAAATACTTAAAAATTGCCTGAGAATCAGGCACAGTGGTGCACACCTATAGTCCCAGCTACTCAGGAGGATGAACTGGGAAGATCACTTGAGCCCACAAGTTTGAGACCAGCCTTGGTAACATGTTAGGTGCTGTGGAGTAGGGTCCAACTCATAGCATCTCTTGTAGGGTGTTCAGTAGCTGATTGTTTCAGGATTGTTTTCAGAAGTGGACTGCCATGTCCTCCCATTTTTGTGGTGCTAGGGATCAAACCTGGGTCCTCAGAAAGTGCAGAGCAGCACTCTTCCAACTGAGCTAAACCTCAGCCCATTAGCAACATAGTGAGACTGCATCTCAAATAATAAAAACCTGAAATGAAGAATTCACAACTGGAGACGTTGACTTTGGGCATTTGTAAAATAAAAGGTGTTTTTTTTCCTCTCTTTACAGCAATGTGTGCTAGATATCAAATGTGATCACCATGAACATCTGAGCGGGTAGGGAGGTGTGCTCTGGATTTCTCATTAGAAACCCACCAAACTCGACACTACTAATATTTTTATAACATTTTAACATAAAAAAGAAGGGATCAAAGAAATTATACATTTTTAGAGAAGCAGATCAAAATAAAAGATAAAAATGAACTGTCAACTACCTCTCAGTCTCTGGAGTTTATCCTTTTCCTCATTTACTGTCAAATGTTGTGCATGGACTTCATTAAAAAAGAAAAAGTAAAAATCTGGTCTCTTTCTTTGTTCTAGTAGTTGCTGTGAATTAGGGATTCTCTACACAATTCCTAATTCTGTTCTCAGAATTTTTTTTTATGAAAGCATACCTATTACTCTCTTGTGAGCTGTCATCTAGGTGTATTAAATATGAAAATAGACCATTGATTCAAATTTAAAGTTACTAATTTTTTAATTCACAATAAAAGGACATATCAGAAGAAGCTTAGCAAATCTTAACATCTAAAATGAAATCTTGCAGAGAACATTAATGTGGTCTGAATGTTTGTGTTCTCCCAAAATTGAACCCTAACCTCCAAGGTGATGATATTAAGAAGTGGAGCCTACCTGACACAGCGGAACATACCTATAATCCAAGCAACTTGGACAGCTGAGGCAGTAGAACCTGTCTCAATATAAAAAAATTAAAAAGGACTGGGGATACAGCTCAGTGACAGAGTTTTGCCTAGCACCTCCAAGGCCTTGGGTTCAACCCCTAGTACTGCAAAACAAGGGTGGAGCTTTGAGGTCGTTACTACATTATGAAGGTAGAACCCTCCTGAACGTGAGTTGTTAGTTGTTGTTGTTAGGTGCCGTCGAGTCGGTATCCGACTCATAGCGACCCTCATAGGATTTTCAATGGCTGAGTGCTTTGGGCTTGCCTTGGGAGTGGATTGCCAGGCCCTTCTCCCATTTCTGCGGTGCTGGGAATTGAACTCGGGGCCTTCAGAGACTGCAGCGCAGCGCTCTACCCACTGAACTAAATCCCAGCCCCTGAACGGGAGTAGTGATATTATAAAATATGTTCAAGGGAGCTCATTGTGCCCTTCAACCACCTAAAGATACAGCAAGATGCCTCCTTTGAACCATAAGATTGTCCTCACCAGACAAGGAACCTACCTGCCCCTTAATCTTGGACTTCCAAGCCTCCAAACCATTAGCAGTAAGTTTTTGCTCTCTGTAAGTTATTCAATGGTGGGTATTTTATTATACCAGCCCAAATGGACTATGACTTGATTACTTCATAAAGTCACTATGGTTTTTTGTTTGTTTGGTTTTTGGTTTTTGGGCTTTTTTAATCTCAGTTTGGGAGCAGGTACTATACTGTACATGGCAAGTTTTAGGAAGACAGACATAGACCTACCTTCAAGAAGCCATGAATTGGGAGGAAGGAAATAGAGTTAAGCAACTAGAAAATGAGTAAGGAAAGTCTTATGTTACAGTATGTAAATGTGATTGGATTGCTTCACAGGCAAATAATTATGACAAGAATATTGTCAAATTTTGCACAGGATGAAGAAAGTGACCTGATCAAGGGAGCCAGGAGACATCAAAGGTTTCCAAGAGACAGTGATGCCTGAGCCAAATTTCAGAAGAATAATAGGAATTCTTCAGAGGGTGAGTATTCCAAAGTAGAGGAAATTTGCACATGTTCAAACCAATACAACTGCCATCCTTTTCTCACTGCTCAGTTGTTCTTAGTGCTCAGAAGATCATATACCATCATAGGGCAATTTTAGATTAGAGATGAGGTCTGAATACCACCTTCAGCATTTTCTAGCTTTGATTGACAATACTTGGCCTCCATTTCCTCCTTGTGAAAGGGCAGCAGACATTGATCCATTCAAGAGTCTCTTCTACCTAAAAAATAGACACACGGCAATTTCTGTGTCTCTTACATCACTTTGTGTATATTTCCTAGAAAAAAATTTCAAATAGAACTGACTTCTCTGTGAAGACCTCCCCTTCACAAGTCTTTCTCTTAAACAAACATTATTTACACATTTTTTTACTTTGATAAAAATGACTGAAATATGACAATGAGAATTGCTATCCAATATTGTTCTCCCAGGGAGTACATACACTTTGTGAAAGCTATTTGGAAGTCAGGCCACTAGAGGGTCCCCACTCACTAGGGCCCTTTCTAGAAAAGAATCTTCAAGGAGGTGGAGACTTGGTTTGTACATGAAATCCCAGGCAGCACAAGGGATTCTGCCAGGCCTCTGTGGGTATAAGCCATCTGAAGACAGATCAGTCACCTGTAGGCGTGACTGTAGATACATTTGGCCATGGTTGAGTGACTCATCCTAAACTCAGTGGCCCTCTTCCCCTGGAGTCAGTTTGTGTGTGGCCAAGGAATTTGTTGAAACAGACATGGGTGGGGCAAGAGGGGGGGGGGTCTAAGTGACAACCTGGGGCTCTGCCTGTCAGATCAAAGGACCAAAGCTGAGCAACACATTTCTGGTGGGGCAGCGTTTTCTGAGCAAGAAACCAGAGAAACATCCAGGAGGGACACTAACAAAGGGCTTGAAAAGTCCACCTGGTCTTTACCCTGATCAAACCGTAGAGAATGTCATGGTCACTCATGCTAGACCAATCATGTAATAAATTTCCTATCTATACTAGAGATAGTAGGAAGGACATCCTCCTGGCCATAGGAAAAGGTAATAAATATATAGTGATCCAAATCATTGAGAGCACTTCCAAAGTATGTCATTTGGACAAATTATTATGATTTTGGATTTGTTTCATTTACAGCCTTCAGGATTTAGAATTCTGGGTGATTCCCACTTTCACATTGGTATTCAGTACACCCTTTCTCAGTAATTCAATCCTCAGCTGAGCTGTAGGTGTGAAAGAGTTTGGTAGGAGAAAACAAAATCCCAAATCCTTGAATTATTTAAAAAAAAAAAAGTTAATGGCACTGTGGTGCACACATATAATCCCAGTGACTCAGGAGGCTGAGTTAGGAGTGTTAAGAAGCTAGTTTAGCCATTAGCAGGCAATATGGAGCAAAGGTGGATTAAAAATGGCTCCTGCTATTCAGCCATGATGGCTGAAGCCACCTGAGAGACAAACATTTAAAGACATTGGATTCATCTATGGGTCTCACACCATAGTCCAAACCATTGAGTCATTTAGAAAACAAAAACCATAGGCTCACATCACACTAGGCACCCAGAGCTGGGCACCCAGGGCTGATGTCACACTGGGTGTGTCCTAGTTTGACTAAAACTACAGGGAGCATAGCTCCCTTCTTCACTCCCCTCTTCCTCTCTCTTCATCCTCTCCACCCCTTACTCTTCTCTCTCCAGCAACCACATACACACTTTTCCGTTGTCTTAGGCCACCATCTTCTCTGTCTGTCCAAGGCACTTTTCCTTTGAAAACCCAGCTTAACTCTTCTATTCTCTCTGACTTATTTACCTTCCCCTGGGGATTAGAAATATCTTTATGCCAATTCACCCTGGGTACACAGGTTTTTCCAAGTACCTTTGCAGAGCTACCTAAGCTGCTCCAGGTGCCTCAGCTTTCCCTGCAATTATTCCTTAGAGGTGTACTATCTTTTAATAAACTTTATCTATATTCTCTATGGGCTGGGATTTAGCTCAGTTGGTAGAGTGTTGCTCTGCAGTCTCTGAGGTCCGGAGTTCGATTCCCAGCACTGAAAAAATGGGAGACAGATGTGGAAATTCACTCCCAAGGCAATCCTGAGACAATCAACCATTGAAAACCCTATGAAGGTCGCTATGAGTCAGAGATGCCTCAACAGCACCTAACAACAGTGAGATGGACACGATTCAATGGCACCTAACAACAACAACAACAACAACAACATATTCTCTACTATAACTTCTTAATCAGGTATAAATTCGAGTATAAATATCAGGTCTTGATCATTTATATGCTGAATACAAGGACTGAGGTTTTGCTGCCAGATTCCTAGACCCTGGCTGAGATTTCTCTGAACCTGGCTGCCAATCCCTATAGACTTTGAATATGGACATGGGCCCACTGAAGCTCTTGGCCCCCTGGAAGTGATTTACATTGAAGCCACAGCCAGGGCTCCAACAATCTGAGACCTCAACAGTCATCTCCATACCTCTCTTCTGCATTTTATTCAAGAGAAGCTGTAGGCCCTCCTCAGCAGCAGGGCCAGAACTCCATTGGCTCTGAACCAGACCCAGGATTAAGAGACTTGATCCTGACTCCACTGGTGAGACAAGGCATTATCACCGTCACATATAAGCATGATTCCTTCCCTCTCCAAAACCAGTGTCATGAAAATAAAACTTGAAATCAAGCCAGATCTTTCTCCATCATAGTCAAGGTTTAAGAGAACTGGACAGTAGATGAGGTAAAGGGCATTCCCAAGTTCCTTAGTTCATTTCTTAGTCCGTTTTGTGCTGCTATAACAGACTATCATAGACTGAATGTATGAATCAGCTGTTGTCTCTTTGGCAGGAAAAAAACAAACAAACAAGGGGAAAAGATATTTATTAGAGGCTCATGGTTAGAGGAATCAGTCCCTAATGGTGGCTGAGCAGGCATGGCAGTGGCATTTAGCAGGACTCATGGCAGACAACTTTACCTCTTTAAGAGCAGGAAGCAGAGAGCTGGGCCATGCATCTGGGTAAAACCCTCCAAAGACCCACACCCAGGGACAGCACTTCCATAAAGCTAAAACCTGCTTCCTAAGTTCCATGACCTCCACAAACAGCACACCAGCTTGGGACCAAATGTTAAAGCACATGTCTTTTGGGGGACGCTTATATTCAAACCATGACACTGAGTAATACATAAACAATAAAGGTTCATTTCTCATGGTTCTAGAGATTAAGAAATCCAAGATAAAGGGCGGGTGTTTGGTGAGGGCCTTCTTTCTGTTTTGTCCTATGGTAGAAGGTAGGATAAGAGAGCTCAAGAAAGAGGCAGTCAAATTCATCCTTTTGTAAGTCACTACCCCTGAATCAATGACGTTAATCCATTCATGAGGCTATATAAGAATGCTATTAGGCTCACTTTTCCATTTACTGAGGAGATGCCACAGCTGCAGTCCCAATAAAGGACTTTTCTTCAGGGGTAACAATCCATTTGTGAAAGCAGAACCCTCATGGCTTATCATTTCTCAATAAGCTGCCCCTCCCAACATTTGTATTTGGGATTAAGTTTGCAATACATGCCTTTTGAGGACACATTTAAACCACTGCATATAGATAAGGTGCTCCCATTCTTGAGTGACTTGAGATCTCCATTCTTCTCTCCCCTCCTCCCTCATTTCCAATGCTTGAAGACTCCTTGACTATAAATTCAGAGATGATAGGTAGGCTTTGAATCCTACTTGCAGCATTTTCTAACTGGTGGTCCCTTCATTTAATATTACTAGGCTTCCCTTTCCTGCAACATTGCAGTGAACAATTCCTCACAGTTTCTGAGCAAAATAAGAGATATGTGGCAGAATCTCTCAGTATCTTATATCACTTTCTGTATATTTCCAAGGAAATATTTGTCCTTAATAATGGCCTTTGTAGGGACTTTTTCACAAGTCTCTTAAAAAACATTCATTGTCATTTACACAGACATACATATCACTTTACTTTTCATTGTTCTATCAAGGACTAAGAAAGGACAGAATTTCCTGGCATCAGGGCACATACCTATAATCCCATCATTTGGGAGACTTAGGCAGGAGGATCATGGGTTCAAGGCCAGCCTGGGCTACACAGTAAGACCCTATCTTAAAAATAGAAAGGCAGGATCATGGGGATTGCAGTTCTTTCCCCAATATTGCCTTTCCAGGGAGATGATGAGCTCTGAGAACCTATTGGACAGTCTAGCCTCATGAGAGCCCTCATTTACCAGCAAAAGAAATGTTTTCACCTATTGTCATTTCCATGGTAACTGCATGTATTCAGATGTGGAAAGCTAGAAAACGGGAGCCACTCTTTTATACACATGCTCAAACGATCATCAGAACCTCAAATAAGTTGCCATACACACAGCTGTTACTATAACATTCCTACAAAAAATAAAACCTAATGTTTATTCTTCTTACTCCTTTAGAGAATAAGCAGCTGTGTGAAGAGGAATGCCCAATGGAGTAACCATCCCACTTCCATGTTCAATTTGTGTGTTACAGAGAGGAAACTGAACTGCATTAAAAAAAAAAAATCTTTTGATCAAAATCTGGGAGTGGTGTTGCACACCTGTAATCCCAGCACTCAGAAGGCTGAGGCACAAGGACCAATGCAATTTCAAGGCCAGCCTGGTCTAAATAGCGAGTTACAGGACAATTTGGGTACACAGTAAGGCCCTGTCTCAAACAAAACAAAAAACTTTGCATCATTTTTATGTCTGTTGATTGTTTTCCTTTTTGTGGTTTTTTTTTTCTGAATTGGGGGTCGAACCTATGGCCTGACACATGCTAGGCAAGTGCTCTACAACTGAGCTGCACCCCTGATCCTCCCTATTTTGAGACAGGATTTGTTAAATTACATAAGCTGCCCTGGCCTTGAACCTGCAATCCTCCGGCCTCAGCCTCCCAAATCAGTGGGATTAGAAGTATGTGCCAAGGCGCAAACTTTTCATTATTTAAAGATAAAGACGCCTGCAGCCGAAGCCCTGCAGCATCCAATCCTCTCATATCTCAGAAGCTAAGCAGGGTCAGGCCTGGTTAGTACTTAGACGGGAGACCAGCTGGGAACATCAGCTACTGTAGGCTTGGGAGAAGGACCTGGCAACCCCCTCCCAAAAATCAATCTGCCATTGAAAACCCTATGAATAGCAGAGAAGGACTAACAATAGTGTTTCACCTGTTGTATATACGATCACTATGGGTCAGATACTGACTCCACAGCACCTCACAACAATAACAACAAAGATAAAGATGACAAGTAGTAATCATTGTAGTGGCATAAGTGTGATTTAACCCTTGAAGTCACATCCTTGTAAAGATGGGTAGGCAACAGGCATGGTGATGCAAATTTATAATCCCAGCACTCAGGACAGTGAGGCAGAAGGATTGCAAGTTTGACGCCAGCCTGGCCTACACAGCAAGTTTCAGGTGAGCCTGAACTATAGAGTGAGACCCTGTCATACGTGTACACACACAAATAAGCACCTAGCACAGATCTTGTCTTTCCTCTCCTTTCCCTCATTTATTTTAAAGGAATCCGACAAATAGTTTTCCATCTTTGTGCCACCAAAGAGACAGATAAATAAATATTAATTTTATTCTTATCAATCAAATAGAAACAAATTTCACAGAGCTGTGTGTCATTGAGGAAACCTGGTGTGGGGATGGAATTATTTTAAAGACCTTCCTATCAAACACTTTCCATAACAAACGGAAAAGAAAAGAAGTGTGTTTGAGTGGAAGTCCTGGGATCTACCGTAGTGGGAAGTCTGATCCTTGGTGTTCACCCTGTTGGCCTCAGGGTCTCTTTTTGGTCTCTGCTTCTGGACAGGGGAAGGTTGGGTTGGTTTTAGAATGTTTGGATATTACTGAATTGTAGGTGGCAGAGGAAATTTGATACTGTTTGCTTGCTTGTTTAATCATTTAAAGAGGTCGGTATTCAATAAAATAGAAGAGATGGCAAGAAGGTGTCCAGAGGCTGACAAGCTTGCAGGATTTCTACAGGGTGAGGCACAAAGCAAGCCAGAGGCCCCAGAGCTTATCTGTCCCTGTCCTTCTTGAGAGGCCCCAGAGTTGCCCCTGGCCGGGCCTGGGAAGAACACATCTCCCCAAGGATGTCTCTTCTGTGTTCCCCTCTATGGTCCTTGAGTGTCTATGTCAGCTAGCCCAGCCCATCACACCCTGCCCTGAGCACGGTAGAGGATTAGATCTACACCTACAGTCCCTTCTCCATAAGAATGGAAAGGATTGAGCAGCCCAAGCTTGCCTCTGCCTCCCTCTCCTATCTGCTATTCAACTTTTCCAGTGCAGGTCAGTGGTCCTGAGGGGCTGTCACTGGCCTGGCCTCTGGGGAGGGCAGGCCCAGAGGCAGAGGTCCAGGGAGAAGGTTGTGGTGACCTAACCCAGCTCTGAAGGTGTCTGTCCTTGTCAGCTCTTCCCTATGCACCCAGTCACCCCACTTCCCAACCCTGTCTTGGCCTGGCCCTCCCACTTTCCTCTGAGGGTGTTCCCTGGGTCCCCCACAAGGGAACTATATCGAGGATGCCCAACGACCTGGACAGGTCCTAGGAATTATGGGCCCTCCATGGTCACGTCCGTGCTTGTTCCCATCTTTCTGCTGATGACCCCACTCCCTAGCAGCAGTGGTTCATCTCTCCTGACTCGAAACCAGGTCCTTAAAGACAATTTGAATGTTGGTCCCCATTGCACTTAAGGGGCAGCAGGATAACACCGTTGAACACATGAGACCAAGGATCTGTTAGAAAGGCTGCCTGACTTGAGGCCAGGCACACCATTTCCCAAGTGTCCAATCAGAGGTAGTTCAGGTGGTACCCTGAGGGATCTGGCAGGTGTAATCCAAGCCCCACACCTCAATCTAATTGACAGCTGGGTGGGTATGCTTTAATCAGTTGGGTGATGTTTAGATTCTCTTCTGGTGTAGAGGAGATGCCAGGGCTCATAGATAGCTAAGGATGTGCCCAAGATCAAGGGCAAGTGGAAGTGCTGAGACTAGGCCTCGGATCCTTTCATTGAAAACTAAGGAATTAACTGGGTGCCACGGTGCATGCCTGTATTCCCATCGACTTGGGAGGCTGAGAGAGGAGGATCATGAATTCAAGGCTATAGGCAGGCTGCCCAACTTAGTGAAGCCCTGTCTCAAAATTTTAAAAATTGCAGCTCAGTGATAGAGCACTTGCCTAGCATGTGAAAGGCCCTGGCTCCAACCACCCAGCACCACCAAAAAACAAAAAACAAAACAAAACAAAACAAAACACCTAAGATGTTATGCCCAACTGCACACAGTGGCCCGCTCCTGAACACTGGGGCCAGCTTCTGCCCCTTGGGCATCATGCATCCCTCTCACACAGCTGTGTTCACTGCCCAGAAATGGGTCCATGTCCCCTCTGTGATCCACTTTTCAGTCTTATCTACTTTCTCTGTCTCTCCTTCCATGGTTTGGTTATTGTTGTTGTTAGAAGACATGGAATCAGGTCTGACTCATAGTGACCCCATGTACAACAGAAGGAAACCCTCCCCAATACTGTGCCATGCCCAGCACCATGTCAGTGCTTCTCTGCTATTCATAGGGTTTTCAATGGCATATTGTTCCGGGATTGTTTTGGAAGTGGGATGCCAGGTCCCTCTCCCATTTTTCCAGTGCCCTGGATTGAACCCAGGGTGTCAGAGATTACAGAGCACCACTCTACATTCTCACCCAGCGTGCCTCTCCTCTCTTCTCTGGATTCATTTCCTGATACCTAATTGTTTCTCCTAAAATACTGTATTCTTTTGTCACTTCAGATCCGCAATCACTCTTTAGTACCTGCAAAGCTAACTCTCCCTGTTTCCTTCTACAACTCAGGAGAAATCTCTGATGGGTCCTACAGACCTCCATGACTTTTAACTGTTTTAATCTGTTTTCAGATATTTCCACCAAGGAGCCCTAATACCACCAGATACCTACTGGTCTGAGTCCATTCTGGTGATGTAACAAGATATAGATCAACTCCACCTGACAGTTATTCAATTTATGATTTTTTTTTGCCTTTACAATGATGTGAAAGTGATGTACATTCAGTAGAAATTATACTTCAGATTTTGAATTTCGATATTTTCCCAGGCTAGTGATGTGCAGTACAATCTTCTCTTGTGTTGCTGGGAGTGTTCACTCCCAGACAGCCCCGTAATCATGAGAGGAAAAAATTGATCCTAAAGTTTACAGTGTTGCTGGCATTTTGAGGATGCAGATATTCAGTAAATTCAATGGGTGGTGTGCCCCTGCCTTCCAGGCCACTTGGGAGGCTGAGCCAGGAGAAACGCTTGAGCCCAGGAGTTTGAGACTGGCCTGGGCAACATAGTGACACCTGGTCTCAAATAAATAAAATAAATGAATGAATAAATTCTATGAAATATTCCACACTTTATAATAACATATATTTAAAAAAAAAAAACCCAAGCATGGTGGTACATGCCTGTAATGCCAGCAGTTGGGAAGCTGAGGCAGGAGGATTGTTGTGAGTTCAAGGCCAGCCTGGGGTACAAAGACAGTTCCAGATCAGCGTGGGATGCAAAAAAAAAAAAAAAAAAAAAAAAAAAAAAAAAACAGAAAATAAATAATCATGCCTTTTCTTAGATGTTTCTGCCAAACTATAAGTTAATGTAAGTGTTCCGAGCACATTTAAGATAGGTTAGGCTAATCTATGATGTTCAATGATGTTCAGTTAAGTGTAAATACATTTTCAATTTACCATATTTTCAAGTTGATATGTTTATAAGGATGTAACCCTATTGTGCCTGCACCCATACCACTTGGGTGTCCAATCCCGACAGATCTCTGAAGCTAACCAGGGTCGGACTTGTTTAGTACTTGGGTGGGAGACCGCATGGAAACACCAGGTCCTGTAGGCTTGAGAGAAGAACCTGGCTACCCACTCCCCCAAAACCACCAGCCATCGAAAACCCTATGAATAGCTGAGAAGCACGACAATAGTGTTTCCTCTGTTGTATGTAGGGTCACTATGACTCGGACACCAAATACATAGCACCTAAAAACAATCCTATTGTAAATCTCTTTTTTTCCCTTGTGGTGCTAGGGATTAAACCCAGGCCCTTACCCATGCTAGGCAAGTACACTACAACTGAGCTACACTTGCAGGAAAGAATATGGAACAGAGTCATGGGGTGGGAAGGCTGGGGCATGTGTTGCAGGATTTTGTTGATTTCTCATGTAATGCCAGGGATTGAACCCAGGGCCTTGTACATGGTAGGCTATTGCCTTGCCATTAAACCCCTCATTGTAAATCAAGGAGCATCTGTACCACTATCTGGGTAGCTTATAAACAATAGAAATTAATTTTTTACAGTTCTGGAATCTGGGAAGATCCAGATCAAGGCCTTGGTAGATTCCATATCTGCTGAGGGATGCCCTCTGGTGGTACAGAGAAGGTGCCCTCTAGCTATGTCTCCACATGATAGAGGAGGATGTAAGCTCTGTCCAGACATTTGTAAGGACCCTAATCCCATTCATGAGGGCTATACCCTCATGACCTTCTGTAGTCTTAATTACCTCCCAAAGACCTTAGCCCTTAGTACCATCCCTTTAGGGGGCAAGCCTTCAACATATGAGCTGGAGGCAGGGGATGACACACAAGCATTCAGTTGTGTGTAAGCATTCAATCCTTAATTACTTTTCTCTACTTCCTTCTCTATTCCCTCCAGATTCCCTTGAATTGCAAAGCTTTTGGTTCTTTAAATTATCATCAATATTATTTACGATTGGTGTTCAAACAATTCCTTTTAAGTATGGTGATTTTGTATCTGTGTACAAATCTCCTTGTAAATATAATCTGCTCTAAACCGCAATCAAATCCACTCCCCTTTGCCAGACTTCCAGTCTGCTGGACCATTAGGCTTGAAAGCTACAGTCCTGGTCCTGTCCTCAGAGGGACCCTACAGAGAACCTTGGGCTATAAGTGGGAGGACCACATCCAATTCGGTTTTCCTCTCCTGTATTCTAGTTCATGGCTATTAAGGAAGTGACTTTAAAAGCCCAAACCTTCAGAGTGTACCTGAAGGGCAGAAAATTTTGAGGCTAGCCCATGGCCTTAGCGTTCCTCTGCACAGCAGCACCAAGGAGGGGCCACCTGAGTGTGCCCCATGACTCTCTCTGCTCCTCAGTAATGGATGGACAAAGTAGTGGCCCCGAGGGACTTTGTTCTGGTCTCATTCAGGGTGGACATAGCCTCTCCATTAAGTCCTGTATTCAGAGAGAGCAACATGATGTCCTCACGGAATTCCCCACTCCACCCCCTGGCTGTGGAGCTTCCCTCTCATGTCAAGCAGAACTGTCTGCTGCCCACTGTACCTCTGAAAGCTAAGCTGCTCCACCCTGCTTCAGGGCCACCTGGGAAATTCAAACCTGATGGTCCTCGGCCCTCAACCTGGATCATGACATTGGAACCTCTGGGGAGGGACGCTCAGGATGGTTAAGCCCTCCACAGGTAGTTCTAATCAGCAGTCTGGGCTGTTCTGATCCAATCTACATCCCCAATGCCTGAGCCACAATGTAGCCGGGAATGACCAAGGCTTCCCCTGCACTCGATGCAGCTCATTGCATAACCCAAGGTGCATCTCTGGGGCACAGATCTCAACTCAGGATGTGGCTTAGAATCACCCAAGCAAGGCTTGGGGTAGCTCAGTGGTCGAGCACTTGCTTGGCCTACCCAAGACCCTGGGCTCAATCCCAGCACAAAACAAATAAACAAATGAACAACACCCAAAAATTCACCCAAAGAAGTTTTCACAAACGCACTTACGCCCTAGTCCAGACTACTTAAATAGGAACGTGAATGCATAGGATTGGCCTACCAGCTGGTCCCATTGTGGAATTGGGGCTGGGACGCTCCACCACAGCTGCATCCACTTGCAGACAGAATCCAGGATGTCATTAAACATATGGACCAGCTGGAGAGCTAGACTTAACCAGGAGTTATGTTGAAATGTAGTGTTGACAAAACTGAGGACAGACTGAGGTACACAGCATGACCAAGACCCGAGTGAGGAGTATGAGCCACCTTGTTGATGGCATTGATGGAAATGGAAGCAGAGCCTTTAATAGAAGGAGCAAAGGGCCCCAGGAAAACCTGTGCCCATTCTACTGGAATAAATAAAATAAAATAAAATAAAATAGCTGGTAAGGAAGCTGAAGCTGGGATATTGAGAAAAATCCATCTGTTCTGAAGCTGCCAGGTGGGCAAAGAAGGAAGACTCTCTAACCTGGGAGGTCTCAGTTAGAGATGGGTTGCATGCTAAGGGCAATATAGCAGGGTCCTGTGTTAGATACATTGGCTGTTTTCCATGACTATGATCATTGGGTGAAATTTTTGTTCTTGTTGCTTTGGCTGTGTTGGGGGTGGAACCCAGCACCTTATGTGTGCTAGATGAGCACTCTACCACTGGGCTACACCCCAGCTCCTATGACTGTGATCCTTACTAGTTGGATTAATCTTAGCAGACATAAAAAGTCAGTTACTACGACATATGTTTTTTTTTTTTTTTTTTTTTTTTTTTTTTTTT